>VWPU01001723.1:0-98291 GCA_013398955.1 Callaeas wilsoni | reverse complement strand
CCGGGAGGCGGGGCCGGCGGGGTTTTCTCCCGGGCTGGGCTGACGGCCGCGGCCGGGAACTTCGGGAGCGTGTGAGCGCCAGTGGCTGTCCGGGCGGCAGGTACTGGTGGGAGCGGTCTCGAGGGAGCGCGACTTACGCCGGCAGTGGGGAGCGGGGAGGAGGTGGCTGGGCAACCGTGGGGCTGGCGGTGCGCTGGGGGCCGCTTTGCCCCCTATCCGTCGCCGTTTTCCCTGGTCCGCTCCGCTTGCCGCGGGATGCAGAGGCTGCGGGCGGGGCGGGCCCGCCTGATCGGGTAGAGCTGCCCCCTCCCTTCTTCCTTCCCTCCTTCTGTGTCGGCCCCGGCGGGCGGGCGGGGGCTGTCAGCGCCGGAGCCGGCAGGGGGCGGCAGCGGAGCCGAGGACGCGCGTCCGCAGCGGCGTCCGGGGGCGGCGGGGGCGAGCGGCTCCGAGCCGCAGTCCCTCCGCCCCGGGCGGGCAGCGGAGCGGCTGGGGGGGCTGGCTCCTCCCTCCCTCCTTTTCCCGCAGCCTTGGGCGCCGGTCCCAGCGAGGCGTGCGGGGCCGCTCCTCGCCGCTCGGTTCCGAGTCTCCCTCGCGGGGCTGCCGGCGCGGGCAGTGCCGTGCCCGCCGCCACCCGCGGCTTGGGGCACCCCGGCCCGCGCTGCGCTGCCTCCCTCGGTCTCTGCTGTGCCCGCATCTGCCGCGCTCTTGAATCGCCTGCTTCTGGTCTGGGGCCAGAAAGAGAGGGGTGTTTTTCCCCGAAAACTTGTCCCGATGGCTGTCGGTGCATGTCCCGCACCCGTCGCGTGAATGCTGCCTGAGGAGAGGCGATTTCCTAATTTTCTTCCTCCCGGAGCACCACTCCTCTTTTTCAGATAACTTCATCTGTTTGCATCTTGGGCTGTTCCTTTCTTTCATCTGTGAGTTAGCAACTGCAGCAAAATGAGCTAAATAGGCCCCCGCACTGAGACTGTTTATCAAGCATCGGGTAGGGGGTGAAATCAAGGAAGACTTTACATCCCTAATTTCTCTTCTCTTTAGGATTAGGGTAAAAATAAGTATAGAATCCTCTTATATGGTTTGTGTCCACTGTTTTAAAATAAGTCTCACTTTCAAGATGTGACGATCTAGCCTCTGAGCATTATGTACTGAGATCTTTAAAAAAAAAATTTGTTATTTATAAATTAGGTCCAAAGTTCTTTTCCTATGATTGTTCTTTTGTAAGGCTTTGATTACAGTACTCTGAAGTCTGAATACACTAAAAAAGCTGTTAACACTGTGGTAACATTTTCTAGCATTCTTCTGCAGGTAAAGATCCCATTGAGTTGAACTTAATCCTTTTGATGTGAATAGTATTGTGCGCACAAGTGTATGCTGGAAGGGTTGCTGGTTGACATAAAGAGAGTTGTTCTGAGGGTTTGTCAGCTTAATGATTATGATTTGTCTCTTCTGAAAAAAATTACTGCCAGAGAACAAGTAATAGCCAGCTGGAGTAAACTTAGGTTAAGGTGCTTTGATATCAGTAATAACTAGCAAGCAGTGGATTTGGTATGGTTTTTGTTTCTTGTAAAGCTGTCCAAGACCCGTTTTTAATTAAAATGTTATAATCTATATTTATTTCAAAGCGTATGTATTGATTTTCTTAGCTTTACGGCCTCCTTTTCTGTCTGCTGTCATGGGTGCTTCCAGAGTGTTAGTGAAATTCAACAAGCATGGTTCTACAAAACAGCCTTCAGCAAATTCTCATAAACTTGCATGTGTCCAGTCCTGCAGAGGTTGAAATGAGAAAATGCTTCTTTAGGAGAGACTTTTTAAAAGAAAAGCTGCACCCTTGGCGTTGTGTTTTGAACAGCAGAAAAATGGAGTCCCTAAGCTACAGAGCCAAGCAGTTACAGAACAGAAGCAGTTTCGTGGCACCCTGGGTTATGCAGCAGTGGCCCTGGAAGGGTATTCAGCAGAAGCATTCTGCTTCAGCTCCTGCTCTCCTCCCTTACAACAAGTTTCCATTTCTGCTGGCCATGCTGCTTTCTGTCTGCTGTTGACCTCTTGGTGGGAAGTTGAGCTGCTTTCTCTTGCTTGAATTGCAACATTCTGCTGAGTTTCATTACCTTTGGGCTTAGAAAATGGCCTTCCCTTCAGTGTTTTCCGAGGTTATGGATCTCAAAAATTTCTGTCAACAGTTTGTACTTGTGGCAGATGAGCTTGCATTGTAAAAATATAATTTAAATGGCCTAGACAAGACTTTCAAAAATATACATATTCTCTCTGCACATGTGTTGATAGTGGAGAAGTTAAGTTCAGACTTTCCAACATCCAAGGCTGTGTGGAATAAACTTCCAGGCTTCATTCATCTGGAAACAGACCTTTTGTTCCACTTCTACTTGGATAATTTTCCAGTAAGTGCAGTCAATTCATAAATTTTTTTGAGATTCAAGGAGAGAACAAAGGTAAGATTCTGAAGCTAGTTTGGCTTCCTGATGTCTTAATGGGGATTCAGTGACAACACTGAAGAGCTCTCATTTAGAGAGAGTAACCTGAAGAATAATTGTATTACTTCTAGTAGCCAATATGATCTGAATCAATTAGTGAGTGTGCATATAGGCAGAATATTAATTTTTCATGGGACCAGCTCCCAAGTCATGCCTTGAAAGATGAATAATGTGGGTCATAGGTGGGGAATGAAAAAGTGTTCTGGGAAATACAGACATGTAAAGAGGGCATTGTGGGTTGTGATAAGTAATTTGGCCATTCATTCTCGTTAAGGTGATGTTCAAAGAATCAAACTAGGTTTATAAGCAACATTTAAAATATACGACAAGGTAAAAAAAATTTTCCTGTAGTTGGTGCTTGTGGGGCTCCTTTTTGAACTGGCAATTCCTTTTGGCATTAATCTGGGAAGCATGTTTTAGTACAAAAGATTGCTCTATTTAAGGATTAAAAAGGGAGAGAACAAAATAAAATGATTGTAGGTGTACCTGTAACATGGATGAGAGCTATGAAAGTATATGCTGGCAGAAAAAGGATCTAAATGGTTTATATTTTTAATAGTTGTGTCTGTGATGTGCAGCTCTACTCTAATTATTGTAAGAGGAAGTTTTCTACATTTTAGTTTACTATGTGTAAATTTCAGTAGGTTAAAAGTGATTTTACTAAAGATTAGCATGTATAACATGTTTGCCACTAGATATTTCTGAAGCAAGGTTGAATGCTTTCCTGAGGAAGATGTACTAAGTCAGACTGTGGTTTCATTCTGGAACTGGTCTTAAGTAGGGGGAGTGAGAAGAGGGAAGGTGGGCTGTCTTCCTCACTGCAAGCAAAATTAACCCAAGAAAAGCAGTGTTGGAAAACTGTTCATTGTGTACTCACACAATGGGTGGACACAAGAAAGAGGATGGGAGCAAGAAAAGGGTATGTGGAAGTGCCTGATTGTTGTAGTCTGGGCTATACAAGAAGTCAAGCTGCATCATAAGGGGTTATTTCTGCCCTTCTAATTTGGAAGCGAAGATTACTTTAAGAGTGTTAGACTTTAAAATAAACTGCCACACTTCTATTTTTTTAAGAGGCAAAATCAAAGCGCAAGTTAAATGCCTGGGTGTGGGGTTTTTTTCTCTTCCTATTTGTTAGGGTGTTCACATTTTTAAAATGTTTATCATTTTAGCACCATTCAATTTCACTGATCTGGTTTTCTAATTTATTCAGTGGGTTAATTTTTTGGTGTAATTTGACTCTGAATTATTCCCTTACAGGCAGGGAAGATACTGTGCTGTTATCCAGTTGTCATAGTTGATTGCACTCTACAAATCTTGAAGATTCCTGCTGGAGTGAAAGGTAATTTGTGATTTATTTTTTTAAATCAGAAGATTCACTGTATAATTTAGTAAATAGGAAAAATTCTGTGTTCTGTTTCAACTTCTCTGTTTTGGCTGTTGATGTGATAAGTTTGCATGGCTTATGTTGTCAGTTTTGTAATATCATATAGAAAAAAACATCTTGATGATACAGTAAATATTTTGACTTCTACTTAAGAAGTTTGTGGTGTACACTCTTCTGTGGAGGTAATTTTACTGATAACTTATTTCTTCCATAGACTTCACCTTGTCTTTGAGAGCTTTGTAAAGCTTTACAGACTAAGTGAAGGCTGTATCTACAGAATATTGATTAATTGCTATTGGGTAATCCAAAAATAGCTGTTCTGTTTGCCTAGTGAAATGAGGAAGGTATGTTCCATGAGATTACAGACTTGTGTACTGCAGGTGTGACAGCTCAGCAAGAATGCAGGTTTATTTATTTTAACAGACTTAGGGGAAAAAAGGTTTGTTTCACTTGCAGTAGTGTCTGATGTCTTAGTGGCACTACACAAACACTGCATTACAGCAGCTCTGAGTTGGTGTTGTAAAGGAGAATATCAGATGCCAACCCTTTGCTGTGCACATCACAGCTGCCTTTGATGGCATAATGTTTCATGACTGGACTGAAGTATGGGATACTTTGAAGGACTGACTTAAGTCAAGTTGGCCTCTTGTGTAAAAACTGATTGGCTCTGCAGATTCCCAGAAGCAGGTAGTAGTATTTTGCTTTTGTGTTGGATTGGATTTTTTTTTCTAAAGGTGATAAGGTACTACTACTGTTCATCTCTGTAGTGCTTTTATTAGTAGTAGCTTGGCTCTTCAGAGAATTCTCGTGAAGGAAAATTGCAGGAAAATCCTCTCTTTTAAAGCTGGTGACTTTTGTCAGTGTCTAGGGGTCAGCTGGGTGTTTTACTTGATATTGGATCTACCATGGTTCTCATATTTGTGTGTATCTTGGTTTCTTCTCCCTGTGTTCTTACTGAAGGGTGTGATAAAGCCTGTCTTTTAGCTTACCTGGCTGTTACTAAGTCATGCAGCCTGTGTGCTCTGTAAGGTCATTGTTAGAAGATCTTGCCATTGAGTAGTAAAATAGGGTTAGCTATGGACAGTTTAAAGAGAACTGTGGATTGCTGTGGTCCACTAGGCTTGAATCTTCCCTTTTACTTCTAATATTGTCTGTGGTTTTCTGTTTGCAGAGCAGTAGTTCTGGAAAACTGTTTTGTAGGAAAAGACATTCAGTAACCAGAAAATAAAAATAGACTCAAAAAAAAAGGCATGGACTCTCGGAAAGATCAGTTTCATCTTAAATTGCTTGCACTGATGACAAAGCAGAGTTTAACCAAATATTTATTGTTGAAATGACTCTCTAATTAGTAGTGTTGTACAGCTAAATGTAACACCAGATTTTACTGTAATTTGATGCGATCCCATTACTGTGGCTAGAGAAGTATAGATTATAACTGTGGTATTCTTTATAGTGGCCTGGATAAGAATTTGACTACAACGTTTTAAGAACATAGAATGTTATTAAGAGTATGAAAAGCTTCGGTATGTATTTAAAATGCATAATGTGCTCTCTTACCACAATGGAAAATCAGAACAGCTTTTTCTAATTTGAAATACTCAGTTATCCGGTATATGTGATGTAAAATATATACTCTTAATTCAAGTTTTTGAATTCAGACTAGACCTTTGAATTCTAACTGATTCAGCATGTGTCTTCCTACTTCTGAAAATCAAACGAAAATGAAAATCTGGTGATAAAAATTTGCTTGGGTTTCACATTTGTTGAAACACTTTTATTGCTTCCAGTTACTCACAAAAGCAGGGTTTCATCCATAAAATATGTCAGAATATACTAAGTATGTCCTGCAAACTTCTTTGAACATTTCAGTTTTGGGTATGAAAGTTTCCATTTCCAAATGCAGTGTTTTGTACTTTGTAGACATTATTTGTAAACAGTCTATTTGCTGTTTCCTTAGCTGAAAGTTGCTATTTTATCCCATTTGGCTTCTCCTTTTGAAGTTGTACTTAAAGCTGTGTTTAAATAGTGCTGTAAATGCTGCTGTTTCATCATCAAGCAATTAAAGAAATATGCCTTGTGTATCATTGATCCTCTCTTAGAGGACTGAATCTTTTTTTCTTTTATGACTTTTTTGGGTACTTTTCCTGGTAGGGTATTTCATTATTTGACCACGAGTCTGAAATAAACACAGTGTCTGGAGGGAGGGTGGGTAGAGTAGGGAACCCGCAACCAGAACCAAAGAATGCTGTAGCGTTAAATTAATTCTTAAGTCCATGTTTTGTCTTAAGGCTGCCTTGTCCCTTCTGTAGACATTTGTCAAAGATCATCGTATTTTGTGGTTAGAGGCAGCTGCTTGGATCAAGGCTGGCATTGCTACATATCAATGTTACTGCTCCTTCTTTACAAACCCCAGTTGTAAGTGATTTTAGTATTAAACCTGTTTTGGACCTCTAATTATCTCATTAGTTAACTTAAGCTGTTGAGTATTTGGCCTCACTTTCCCAGTGTGCTTTCTTGACTCTGTATGTGTGCTTGAGGATACATTATAAAGAGTAATTAATGCTTAATGAAATTTATGTGCTTACAGATTTATTTTTCCTTCCCCACCCCTCCCTGCCCCCCTAGTATTTGCTTATACTGAGACCACTGTATTTCCAAGCATGTTGAAATCTTTTCATTCTGAAGGGTAAGACATGTTTCTGAAGGCTGAAATGTCATAGTCTCCAGATTTTCTACTGGTTGAATTAAAAGGTAAGGTGAAACACATAGCATATTAAAACATTACAGGTTTTTGTCACTTCTGGATTTAGTCCCAGTGACATTTCAGAAAGTAAGGATGCTATTTAAGTGTCATGGCATAACTGCAGAATAATAACTTAGTGTTGAGGCTGAATAGATGAGGGCTTTTTGGGGAACAGTTTACACTGTTACCAGCACATTGTTCTTGTACTGTAGAAGAAAGTAAACTATGAAAAAGTGAAGTTAGGAATACTGCAGCCCTGTGTTGTAGGTGAGAAAATTCTTGGAGGAAAGGTGCCTTTTCCATAGAAATGCTCTTGTAAAATGAGGTCTGTTGCAAATGTTTAAAAACTTAATCCAAAGCAAAAATGAAATTCTTCTACGGAACACGGTAATAAATGACAATGTTCTGACTTGAGGAGAGTGGCAGGGTGACATGGTCAACCTGGTTTTAGGAAACCACACATATGACATTGCTGCCCCTTTCATATCCCCTCATATGCCTGCTGGTTTTAGCAAATTTAGTAGAAGGTACATGACCCTACACTCTGCTTTCATCCTTAGGCCTTTACAAGATCAGGAATCCAAACAGAATATTTGCAGTCTTAACTAGAGACCAGGTATTGAATGTGAGACAGTTACCACTGAAGGAAGAGTTTGTACAGTTTTAGCCCTGATAGGAAAGGATGACTCTAGAAGCTGCTTTAGGTCTTGTGTCTCGTGTGTTCTGGACTTCTGTTCCTTTTGTTTCAAAAAGCATAATGAAGCTTTATAGAAATACTCACACATTAGCTGAAGTGTATTTTGCCTGGGCTCATTTGTTTGAAAATCTGAGAAATCCAGCTCTGTCTCTTGAGGAATCATGAGATTTGATATACTGGGTTAAGAATTAAGAGTTTTATTTACTGCTTGCCACTGGATTTTTAAAGGCAACTGTGAAAAAAGCAAAATATGTTCCCAGTATATTGGGAGCAAGTTTGCTTCAGCCATTTTTTTGCCTTTATAAAAATGCAGCTTCTTTGCATTTTTCAGACCTGCTCAGTTTCCCCAATTTTTAATTTTTAAAAAAATTTTCTTAAGTTGTATTCCAAGGCAACACCTATTATGAAACTGGTTGGCTTACTGTAAAATTACCTAGTGGTGGTACATCATGTCTTGGATAAAGGGCGAGACGTGTGCTGTACGTAGCATGTTAACACTTTGGAGTAGGACTAGAAGAAAATGGTTTTTATTGGGTGAACTGTTTAGTCACTGTCATGAGCCCTAATTTTCTGGCTTGAAACATCTTGTCTCCATAAACTGTTGAATGATGTGGGAAGATTAATTTGCCTGGTGGAGCTGCTTGCAAAAAAAGAGAGGCAAAAAGGCTAGTATGTTGTGGTCCACATGTTAAGTTTATTGAAGTCAAAATCAACCTGCTTCATTCTTTTACTGCTGTATGGTCTTTGCTTGCTTGTAAAGGATACTCATTAAAAAATATCTGTGGATCCTTTCTGTTCAAAAGCTCACAAAAGTGTTCGTGTTTTACTCATATTTAAAACAGGTCAGTTTTTCTTTAATGGTTTTGGTTAAATGTTTTAAAGCTTGAAGTAGTTATGCTACAGAGATTTTTTTTTTCTGCAAGTGTTATTTTTAAAATTCTGAGTGGATTTTCATGTTGTATTATTCCTAAGGTGAACAACAGTACATGACTCTTGCTAGAAGGCTCAGTATGTAAGCAGTTAAACTAACAGCTCAAGACACAACAAGTGATTATTTTTAGATCCTTGGTTATGTCAAGAAGGTAAAAGCATAACCACTCATTTTGGGAAAAATGTGGTTTTTCTCTGCTGATTCATTTTGGATGTTTGGTGATGGGTTGGTTTTTTTTTTCCTTTTTTTGCCTGTCTGTCTAATGCTTTGTTTCAGGTAACTCAGGCAGTATGTTTGTATGTGTGCCCTGGTAAACTGATCATGAAGGCAGCAAGTCAAATTAAAGGAAAATAAAGTTAATATTATCAGAGATCCTGTTTAATGTAACTTTATTAATAGCTTAAAAGTGGTTTCTGTAGCTTGTCAAATCTTGCTCATTCTTTCATCATACTCCTGTTTTTCAGTATAAAATGGAATAAAGATGATACCTCTGTTTTTGAGAAACAAAGTTGCTTTGTGTGGGATTTTTTTTTTTAATGAGTATGGGATTTTTGATTTCTTTCAGAGAAGAGCAGCTTCTGCTGACTGGTTTCAGGTTATGCCTTCCACTGGTTTGTTGTAACCAGTCTTGTTATCTCTGTTGGCACTATATGTGATTCTGGGGAGGCTGTGGGACAGCACTGAGGCATCCTAAAGAAAGTTTAGGAATGAAATTTCCCAATTTAATGTTCTCATTGGGAAACTCCAAACCATGTGCTGCTCACTTACTTCCCCACCCCCTCTCCCTTTCCCCTGTCGTGAGGTAGAGAGGAGAATTGGAAGCACAAAAGGTAGAGATTGTGGGTTGAGATAAGAGCAATTTACTGGAAATAGCAATAAAATAAGAAAAGGAGCAGTAAGAGCAACAATGTTAATAATAGAGTGTACAAGGAAGGTGAAAGATTCGCGTGTGAGTGTTTGCCACATGGAGCCTGGTGAATACCTGACTGTATCACCACACTACATGATGCAGAAGGGACTCCTTCCCCTGTCCCCAGAAAATGATGGGAGGTGATATAGAATAGTCTTTGCCTCCTGGCCATGCCCACTCTTGGCTACTGTATTAATTAACCCTGTCATTGCTGGAACCAGGACATTATCCTCCCCTTAGTCTATACCATTTATGTCATGCACTAATTCTACACCTACTGACTATATGTGTACATATATATATATGCATAGGTATCATTTCAGTAGTCAGTATCTGTCCCTCCAGGATGTCCATTGAGTTAATTTGGTCTGTGGCTTTGGGCTCTATACATCCTAGATGTCTTCCAGGGCAGGAGGGCTGGTGTGCTGCCAGGTGGTTGTGAGCTACATCAGGAGCTTATGCCTCCTGTATCTGGAGCAGACCATACTCATTGCCCATGGTAGTTTTGGCATACAGTGGCAGTGTCATTCAGCAGCCAGTATTATAAAATTCAACATTACAGACTGTTCTCACCCAAAAATCAAATCCCTTTAAGGTACACATTGTATTTCCCCATCCCTCTGCATTGCCAACCAACTGCCCCCAGGTCCTCAAACAAAAACAGTCCCACGGATAGGTTTGCGTTTGCTTTAGGCAGGACTAATCCAAAGTGATATTCCTCAAATGCACCACAGAGACTTTATCCCCTTCTACAGTACGTGGGGGTTTTCGTTGGGTAGGACCAGCTTGCTTGGTGTTAACTAAACCAGGCAGCCTTTGCCAAGTGTAGATTCCAGTGTTTAAAGGCCCCATCACCCACTGCTTTCAATGTGGTCTCTAACATGCCATTGTACCATTCAATTTTCTCATAGGCTGGTGCATGATAGGGAATGGGATACACCCACTCAATCCTGTGCTCTCTGGCCGAGGTGTGTGTGAGACTATTTTTGAAATGAGTCCTTTTGTCCAACTCAGTTCTCTGAGGGATGCCATGTTGCCACGGGAGGTGCTTTTCAAGGCCCAAGATGGTGTTCTGGGCAGTAGCATTAGGCACATGGTATGTATCCAGCCATCCAGGGGTTGTTTCCACCATTGTAAGCATGTAGCACTTGCCTTGGTTTTCAGCAGTGCAATGTATGCAGGGCCTCCCCATATATTTCAGCTGTAGTCCACCATACCACAGAGGCCTTACCCCCTTGGCCTGCATGTTCACAGCCCATACTTCATAGTTATGGATAACCTGGGACATAGTATCCATGGTTAAGTCCACCCCTCAATCACATGCCCATCTGTGTGTTGCATCACTTCCCTGATGAATTATTCACCTTTATGTTGCCAGTCCATATCCACCTGAGACACTTTAATTGTGGCAGCTCCATCCACCTGTCCATTGTTGCAGTGTTCTTTGGTAGCCCAGCTTTTAGGTACGTGTGTATCTGTGTGACACACTTTTATGGCCAACTTCTCTACCTAGGCAGTGATGTCTTGCCACATTTCAGCAGCCCAGATGGGTTTCCCTCTGTGCTGCCAATTGACTTTTTTGCATTGGTCCAGCCACCCCCAGATCGTTTGCTGCCATTTGTAGGTCAGTGTAGAGGTAGAGCGTTGGCCATTTCTCTTTCAGTGCTATCTAAAGCCCTCTGGATGGCTTTCAGCTCTGCACCCTGACTTGATCCACCTTGTCCTTCAATAGCTTCTGCAGCTCGTTGTGTAGGACTTCATATGGCTGCTTTCTATTTTCAATGTGTGGCAGTAAAGAGAGTGTGTTGCTTTTCATTTTCTGGTGGTTGATTATATGATACGGCCTTTTCAGCCATGTGTTACCTTCTCTTTTGATGATGACAGTCTGAAATTTTTGCCTTCATGCCAGTTTGTGCTGACTTCCAAGATCCCTGGGTGACTGGGGTTTCCTATTTGAGCTTGCTGTGGGATCAGCACAACCTGCCTACTCTGCGTAGCGTCAGTGGTGTGATGTGTGACAGGGACTTTCCCTTTGAGCGTCCAGCCCACTATTGACAGTCGGGGTGCCAGAAGAAGCTGTGCTTCAGTGCCACTCACTTCTAAGACAGCTTAAACTCCTTCAGAAGCTGCTAATATCTCAGTTGGGGTGTAACATGCGTGCGATCCTTTGCATCCCTGACTGCAGAAATCATGGGTTTATCCTTGAGTCTCCCTGGATGCTTTTTGCCAGAGACTTCAGGAAGGACCTTTCTCCCTGGCTACAGTGTAAAGCACATTCTTCACATCTTGTCCCTTCCTGACTGACCCAAGGGCTACTGCATGAACAATCTCCTGTTTAATTTGTTCAAAAGCTTGTTGTTTTGAACAACAACAACTGAACTGTTGTTCAGTACCCCACTTGAAATCATTCTTTTTCTGGGTCACTTGATTGAGAGGATTTACAATCTGACTGTAATCTGGAATATACATCCTCCCAAAACCACAGCACCTAGGAAAGTGCGTGTTTCCTTCTTGCTGCTTGACCACATCCATTGGAATCTGACAATGTCCATCTTGCTGTTTTGCTCTTAAAAATTACTTTCCCAGATGCTTCAGGTATAGTATTATTTGATAGTTCAAGTACCTGACTGGTACTTGAAAAGCTGAGTGGAAATTCTCTTACTGAAGTTTTTGGGTGTTGTAGAGGCTTGAGTAACTTTTTTGCATGACAGAACAGTTACCTTGGTTTTCATCCAGAAACAAGTTGGAAAGTTTTGCAGTGTATATGTTTTTAATAAAATTAAAGAAAAATGAAATCATAGAATAGCAACTTTGTCATCTGTCAAAGCAAAGCTTCATGAATTTTGAATATTCTTTTTAGAACAGCAAGATTCTGCTATAATGGGAATTCCCCCTGTGCCATTTTTCTAGTTGTATGCTATTATTAGGATATTAGCACTTTTTTATAAAAGACAATTCTGCCATTAGATTTTTTTACAAGCCTAAAATTATAATAATTTCCATTTTTCAGTAACATAAAATTACAAAATTTTTTCTTTAAACATATGTTCGCAGAGCACTGTTAGCCTGAAATGGTATGTAAATTTTGATAGCATGGGGGGAAAATGTACCACTGTGTAGGAGTGAATTGGAACTGGAGATACTTGAGACATTTCTGACTATGATTCATTATTTCTTTGTCTGGTTTGGAGGGCTTAAGAGTGCAGCTTTTGTACCTTTGATCATGTCTGTTGTATGTGCAAACATTTGAATGGCAAATTTGGTCACTTAACTAGTAATTCCTTTTTATTCAATACTAATTTTGAGGTAATTGCACTAGTGATGTCAGTGGGCAGCTCTGTGTCCATGGATCATACAAGGCTGATGCTTTTGAACTATTTGCTCCTATTCTGGAACCTTTAAAAAGAAGAATGCACTTAGGAGGCTGAGTATCTCTAGTCTGTATGGAGGTTGTGTAAAGCAACAGAAGTTGAGTTTTCATTTTCAGCAGTAGATGTACTGTTGTATGTTTTTTTTTCCTCTCCTCTGTTTCAATTTATGCTCTAAAGGTGTGGTTCACTGTATTTTCTCCCCTTCATCCTTTCAGCTCCAAACAAGCCCTTTGTAACCTCTTCTCTCCACTTCATTTTCTTCTGTTCTTTTTGGTCTCCCCTTGAATTAAAGTAAACACTAAAGTTGTTTACAAAGTTCTATGCTGCTGAGGAATTGAAGATGGCTTTTGCTCTACTAGTCATCACTAAAGAAACATTTGTAGTGAGTTGAGAGTGGTCTGATGGTTACATGCTGTGAAGTTATGCAAAACTTTTTGTCTCTGATGTGAGCAGTAAAATGTTACTTGATCCACAGCTGTATTTTTAAAATACTACACTATTTTAGTGTGGAAGGCTTCTTGTTGCATTATATGAAAGTGATCACATTCAGGGCTTTAGCTGAAATTGAAGCAGTCACCTCAGAATACTTACAGTAAAAATAGGCAACATAACTATTGCTACAATGAGGTAACCTAATACAGGCCTTACATCAACATGATTGCAACATAAAGACCCTTATGTAGAATCAAGCTAAGGCGAATATGCTCCCATATTCAGCCAGTGCTTCTGACCTTTTCTTCTGAAAACAGCTATTGCTCCTTTCACCCCTCTAGACTAAGGGAGATGCCTGGTTGGCTATTAAGGTGTACCTTCCTTTGCATGAAAAACCCTTCAATTTACTGACCTGTCTTTGTACTTGAAAAGCGCTGCCATTGGCTATGCTTACTTTTCAATAGTATGCATCAATTCATGTGACAGAACTGTCTTTGCTGATACCCCGAAGGGCTAGTAATTCTGCAAAAGGCTAAAATACTCTGCAAGAGTTTTACCAGTGATTCAGTGCTTTTCAGCCAAGAGAGTGTACTGCTGTATTCAGTTTTCAAGTTTTTCCACTGATTTGATTGTAGTTACTTTTTGGAATAATTTCTATGCTTTGTTGTATTGCTGCTCTTCTTCAAAACACACTTGAAAATTTTACTGTAGAAGTTTTGAAGAACTGAACAGAAAGATCGAACTCTTCAAACTCTTAGCTTGCTGCTACACAGGAAGAAGTGATAGCAAGGGAAAAGTCACTGCATGTAGAGTGCATTGGTACAGAGATCCTGGGCTTTGACTTCCACTAACTTTCCATTTCTGATTGCTAAAGAGAGCTTAACTTTTGGAGTGAGAACTAAGATTTTTTTCCCTTAGGTCACTCATGTTTTTTGTTCTGCAGCCTTTGGTACTCTGTTAGGATAAGCTGTACTTATTTCACCTAATGGGTTAATGCTGGTAGTCTTTTTCTCTCACAGCTGGTGGGGCTTTGTGGCTGTTTTTCAAGCTTCATAGTGCAAGTGGTGATATTTAAAGGTCTGACTAGGAGCCAGCTACTGAATAGCATAAAGTAGAGAAAGTGAGAAAGAATCAGACTTGCAGTCTGAAGTAAGGCAGCATTGCTGTGGGTTTGTGCTCACAAAACATTTGAGGCAGCATAGCAGTGTGTGATCAGTAAAATACTGATTTATTTCCTGTAAATGGTTTTTATTTCCTCTTAATGTAGGGAGATTTTGACTTAAATGTTTAACTTGGTCTATAAAGCTAAAATATTTCTAAAATGTATTCACTGATTGTTGTTGATGTTGACTTAATAATCCTGTTTTTCTTATACAGTGGAATTAATATCTTCTGATTATGATACTATCATTGCCTACAGTAATACCACATTTTTAAACTGACCTCTCAGTTAAAGAAGTTCTTGCATCAAAATGGTTAGTTATAGTGATTTTCTAGAATCATTACTAGCAGTTCACACAAGGGAGAATGCTGAAATAAAGCAGTAGATAGGCATGTGGAAAATAACTTTTTGAGAGGCATTTAATGTAATGAAAGTTATGATACTTTTAACCTAAAATTGAAGAGATGGATGCATTGAAAGATTTCTGAACGTTTTATAATTATTTTCTTTTTGGTGGTCTTGTGACTGTATTATCTGTGTTTGCTCTGTGGCTTACAAAAGCGTAGGAGACCAGAGTTAAGTGTGAGGTATCTCCTGACCTTTCAGAAAAGGTTGAGATGTCATTGAGAGATCTAAATCAGACCTGCCAAATTCTTGTAATAAGGTGTCAAAGACCCTTGATTTTTTTCTCTTCCCCATAGAGTCTGAAAAATACTGTAACTTGATTTATATTTTGATTTTCTCCTAAGTCAAGAAACTTAAACAGCTTAAGATCTACAAAGCCTGCAAGTGAACTTGTCTGATGTATTTTGTAATAGATACTTCTAACATAGCCTACTGAACTTGCTATGTTCTTCAAAAGAATATATATGGAATTTGACATAGCCAGTTCCCTAGGTGATGCCAAAGTGCTTTATATATTGTTTATATCTGAAGATGTTTCTGTCTGAGCTGTCATTGCATTTTGAAACTGTCCATTGGTGTGCAGATTGGAAGTAGATGAACTACCCAGCTGTGAGTAAAGGTAACCTTTTGATTTAGGACATGATGCTTCTGTTTCCAGGCACAGCTGATGTGTTCTTTGCTTCCGGGCTTAAGAGGTCACTGTGCCCAATAAACTGCCACAAATTCTCTGTCTTTGTGACAGGACTACAGAAATGATGTTATGAGTTATTTGTAATCTGAGGAATTGTTGCTGCCAGAATTCCAGGGTGACTCTCTAAAGTTTTGTGTTAGGGTACATTTCATAACTAGTGTAAGCAGACTCAGTTTGAATACTTACAAAACCAGCATGAATATTTGACCAAAATTGTCAAACTAGCAATTCAGGACACAGAGTTTTGGTTTTTTTAAATCTACATCATCCTCTTTGCATTATTAATTCATATACCTGTAGCAGGCACATCTTTGCAGCTCTATCTGTGCTTTTGTGGTCAGCTAACTATTCACATGTTTGAGTTGCAGATTCTTTGGGTTAGAAGCACAAATTAGTTTGCATTCTGAATGGAATAGTGGTGGATGGGGAGGAGATGGAAGAAACCCAGAATGCAAAACTGGTAGGTCCTGCAAGATGAATAAACTGAGTTTAGAAATCCCATCTAATATCAACTGGCATTGGCTTATATTGCTAAATTTTCTTCTGCTAACTTATTTCAAAAGCTTTCTAATCTATATGATAATAGTGCAGTAAAAGCAAGACATGAGCAGTAGAATTTTTAGGTAATAATAATTTTTTTATGTATTCAAAATATTGTTCCACTCATGTTCTTTCTCCTTTTTCCTCCTTTCATGCTCTTATGCTCCGCTATACCATGTTCAGTAATAGTTAGAAGTAGTAATATGGGAATAATGACTTTAAATTGAAAGAGGATAGGCGTAGCTAAGATATTAGGAAGAAATTCTTTACTGTGAGTGTGATGAGGCACTGGAACTGGTGGCTGTTGCCCAAAGATGTTGTGGATGTCCCACCCCTGGAAGTGTTCAAGGCCAGGTTGGATGGGGCCCTGAGTGACCTGTTCTAGTGGGAGGTATCCCTGCCAATGGCAGGAGTTTGAAACTAGATGACTTTTTAGGTCCTTTCCAACCCAAATAATTCTGTGAATACTGGAATACTAGCCTCTTATAGCTAGTGATAACAAATATGTTGTTGACCTTCTTGTAATTCTCCTCAGCATTCATTTCAGGTTTACCTGAAAGCATCAGATCTTTCAATATTTAAAACTGAGTTGCAGCGGAAGACCTTATGAGACATGGTCTTCCATGACTTTTTCATGGTCTCCTTTATAACAAAATATCAGCTTTTTTTCCTGTCACTTACAAATGTTTGTCCTGTCAGTACCTCTTTTCTTTGTTTGCTTATATTATTCCCTAAGTATACTTGATGCAGAACCATCCAAATTATCACTAGATAAGTATTTATTTTGTGTGGCTGGTAAGTGCTGACAGTGAAGCTAGTAAGACAAATAAAATAGGTTTATTTATGGGTTTATACTAGACACTCTTCACTAATTGGAATTTCTTTCCTACCAAACTGGCTTTGCATGTCCCATATAAATTAAGTATTATTGAGACCTCTGGACCATTGCTAAATTTGGTTCAAATTGACCATTGAACTTAAACATTACTAAAGAAGAATAACAAACAGATGAACAGGCAGTATGATTGCACAGATCTTATTTCTGTAGGAAACCAGGCCAACTACTGTAATGTTTCTAGCAGCATTCTTGTTGGAGTTCATAATAATCTTTTCCATCCTGTTCCTAACACATGTGGTGATGGTTGCTATTTCTTGTTCTCAGTTTTATTAGGTTAATAGCTAGTTTTCTGAGATCTTTAGACCTTTTGCCTGCTTTTTACTTTTAAGAATGCTTAATACTTTTGGTAAAAGTATTTGTTTGTAGACTGCCTTTTACTGTCAGGCAAAGTTTTGCTGCTGTATAAACTCTGTTGTTCATTGGGTCATATAATTGTTCGGGTTGGAAAAGATCTTTCAGATTATTGAATCCAACTGTTACGTTAACACTGCCAAGTCCACCACTAAACCATGTCCCCAAGCACCACATCTCCAAGTCTTAAATACCTCCAGAGATGGTGACAACTACTTCCCTGGGCAGCCTGTTTCAGTGCCTGGCCATCCTTCCAGTGAAGACATTATCCCTTCTATCCAATCTGAACCTCTCCTGGTGCAACCTGAGGCTGTTTTTCTCTTGTCTTATCAGTTGTTGTTTGGGAGGCAGACACTCATCTTGCTTACAACCTTTGTTCCAAAAACCATGACAACTGTTCAGCTATATCCTCTCTAAGCTTTTATGTTCATGCTGCTGGATGTAATTTAGCAACTCAAGTCTCTGACAGCTTGCTATGAGTGAAAGGTCTTATTTCCTCCTTTTCTGCAAATAGGAAAAGATGTTAACTAGTAGAAGGATGTTGTAAGCTAGGGAAAATACAGTCGTGATTGTTACCTTAATAACACTGAAGTAATTTGCTGGGTATCTTCCAGTACTTGGAAACTCTCCTCTGTTAGACCTAAATGACAGCTATTTCTTCTTTGAAACCCTTATTATGAAAGTAAGAGTTTTCTTAGGTGTATTAAGATTATTTTTGACCCAGAGTTTTAACAAGTTATTAGTATCTCTTTCACATTGTTTTTTCAACAGGTCTATTGAATGTGTTGTTAGCTACCTTTAGTTTTTCCTTAATGAAGAGTCTTTTGAAATTCTAGCCTTGGTTTGTGTAGTATTTTACAAGTATCACTCATGGTAATATACTAAATAAATTACTGAACATTGCTATGCTACAGTAATGAAGTAAGCTTGAATGCCTCAGCCCTGTGCTGTTGTCTGTTACTTGATTCCCTGATCCACAAATTTGCTTTTCTACTTACTTGACCTTTTTAAGCAACAGAAGCTATCCCTTAACTTATATATAGCCAGCTTTCCCATTAAACTCTCTGTTGGAAAGTTTGTAGCAAACTTCCCAACTCCTCATTTTAACTAAGGGCATGCCATGATTCAAGTGTAAAACCCCTAATTCTTCACAGGTATTCCTTTGCTGTTTCTGCCCAGGACAGAACCTACTAGTACGGCACGCTGTGGAGTGAGCCCAGCAACAACTGGGACCATGTCCACCAAAAAATCCAGTCTTCCAACATATTTTGAAGTGTTTCATGAGTACTGGGAGGCAGAGACTCTTAGATTCCAAAACTTGTCCTGGTGATTGTCATCTGAGTTGCTAAGAAAATATGGAATATGCTTGATCAGATGAACTTGAGTATTCCAGTCAGAGTGTTAACTGAGCTTCTTTTAAATGTGAAAGGCGTGCTGTTTCTTTTTCTCTAGCTTTAAGCATGTGGGAAAGAAGATCATTTCTAAGCAAAGGAAAAAGGAAATTGTCTTATATTTATTAAATCCTTTTCCTATCAGGAAGTATGCATCAGGATTATATGCTTGGCAAGCAAGAGTACATATTTTGGCACATTTTTCTCTTTGTAACTTTAACAGCCTGCCAGCATTGCAGGCAACACTAGCAGCAGTCCGTGTCCCAGACAGTTTTGATTATAAATCTCAGTCTCTGCAGTGGGGCAGAAAGCTCTGTGGGGATGGGTACTGTTTGGTCTCCTTGGCTCCTATTCCTTCCCGAGTGCACTGGGGAAAGAGAGGGTAGGGGATAGATGGAGAAGGCAAGATTATGGTCGTGCTTCTGGTAACCCCCTCTGCATGCTAGTTAAATATCCTGTGAATAAATATCCTGTCTAAATTTGAGGAGAGTCCAGGCTTGTTGTGATGGAACCGATGGTCTGCAATCTAATTGTATCTGAAAGATCTCCAATAAACCATTGTTTGAGTGCACCAACCCCCAGAATTACAAATGGCATTGCCCACACAGGCATTCCAGAAATTGTGGACACAGTCTTTTCTTGCTTATCAAATGAAAAGTTAAAGGGTAAATCTCTTTTAAAGTTCTCTTGGGACCAAACATAATGTGAACTTTAATCCTCCATCTGTGCTCAGACCTTTATTGCTAACTATGCCATTTGAGGTGACAGTGGCTTCCCCATTTACACAAGAACAGGAAAAAATAGCTGAACATCGTTATGTTTGCTGTGAAGACTTTCTGTGAGAACCATAACCATGCTGCTGAAATAACTTAGGTTTTTTAAAAGAAATAGAACTGAAGTGTGAAGAGAGGCAAACGAGGAGAGTCGATGCCCTTGTGTGGGAAAGATTCTGAGGAAAAGGCTGAATATCCAGCTGTCCTTTGGTTTTCAAGAAGAGTTTAGTACCTTTAGTGCTTGTTTTTTTCAGAGACTCAAATTGCTTAATAAGGTAGCTAAAGTGTTATGTTAATACAGTTTGAGTGTTATGTCAACTTTTTGTTCTTCTAAGTCATTTGAATAGAATACAGTTCTGAAATTTTATGGGAAAATTCCATCTACAAATCCATTTTATCATCATTCCATTGAATGAATATGGAGAGTAGCAAATCATGGAATTTCATATGTCTTTCCAATGTATGCCTTCAAGCGACTTTTATTGTATTTAAAATTTGCTTTAAAATGTGTAAAGCTTACATATTAAAATCTAGGATATTCCATTTAATATTGAAGTTAATGTTTTTAGCAGATGGGAGAGAAATGTATAAGGAATATTTTTGCTAAGTTTTAGATTGTAAACTGATTTTATGGAGCAGTTAAGTTACTTATTCGGGTTTTGGTTAAGATGTAATCTTTTTCTGGAAAGTTTTTTTAAAGCCAGCCAGTTTCTTCTAACACTAAGGAGATTTTAAGTTAGCATTTTAACAAAAAATGGAAGCTTATCTACTGACATTCTTTTTAACTTCATGTAAGCTATATATTGTGGTCTGTTTTTATGGCATGTAAATTTCCTGTCTACCTATTTGGTTGTGTGAAATGCCTGACCAAAATTGTTGGTGCTCTTAGCTTAGTTTTATCACATATCTGCTGATCTGTGATTTGATCTCAAATGTAGCTTTTTAAGTTGGGAACTAGGAAAACTGAAGTAACAAAGACTGAAAACTTTGGTTACCATGCATATAGAAACTACTCTTTGTAATGCAAAGGAATTGGATTAACAAAACAAGTTATTTCTTTTTCCTCAAGGGAAAACTGAAGTTCGCCAATAAAAGGACTCTTGAAATAACTGCTATCTTCCATAGTTTCCTTATATCTGCCACATGTGAAGTGTTTTGTATCTTTTTAGAATCAAGGTCTTGAAGGAGACTTTGTCATGAAGATAAAGGAGTGTTGTTTTGGGTTTTTTTTTAAATCTAGCATAAAATCTGAAATTGAGTTCATAACATCACAAACGTGTCAGAGCTGTTTCCTGAAGATATTTTATAAGACTAGATTTCTCTGTACAGAGATTCAAGAAGTGCATTCCCAAAGGCAGTGCCACAGCTTTTCAAGATTGGTCTCTACCTCTAGTTATCTGTCCTGCGTCAAGGATCCTGAATCTCATTTCTGAGGACTTGGTATTTCACAAGAGATGTAACCATGGGCAAAGAAAAAAAATTACATTATTGTTACTATTTGCCTTAATTGTATTTTATAGATCGTTCAGTGAGTTGGTATTAATTAACAGAAAAGTGTTACTATTGATTTCACAGAGTAATTCTCTATTGTGTGTATAGCATGAAAACAGAAAGATTTGATTACTTGTTATGATTTCTTTGGCAGCAGTTCTTCATTTAGGAAACTTCTGCCACTGTACACAGTTCTGTATTCTGTCTTTTCCTTGCCACATTAACAGACTGCTGCTTCAACTTTCTTCACACGTCCTACAGAAAGATTGTCCCTTGTTTATTTCCGTAGCTGTTCAGGTAGCTTCTCCTTAAACCACATACCTGAGCTGGAGAGTCACATATAAGACCAAAATTGTAATGAGCAGTTGTAGCCTTACTAGGTGGTACCTAACATCTTTCTTCCAGGTATGGAATTGCTGTTCATTCAGTTTGTTAAAAATTAAGTTGGTTAGCAATGGGCACACTTGATGTGCACTACAATGAAAAGTTGAATGAAAGAGCATTGTAAATGATTTTTTTTTGGGGGGTACCAAATGAGGCAAGATTTAACTGGATGAATACCATAATTTAAAAAATAGTGCTATCTTATCTACCAATTCAATCATGCACTTGTTTGGTATTCCTGAATGAAAGTAACAATACTTACTGCTGTAATAATACACAAAAATAACTGAAATTATTACTGAAAATACTTTATGCCTATGACATAGTTCTGACTAAGCTGTCACAAAACTGCAAAGCTCTTAATCACTGACAGGTTGTGGAGAACAGTGGAGTACAGTTTTTAAACACTTAACGAATAAGCCTATGGCTAAGTAGTACTGGCAAGTTGTAGATACTGCAGATATCAAGAAGAGTGTTGATGGGAAATGCAGATGTTATACAATAGTTTTTAAAATATATATGTATGCCCTGAGTCTCTGTAAAATGCAGGTAGCTGATGGCAACAGTTCAGTTAAGTATAGCTGTAAACAGAGGGACAGCTGTAAAGGGATGAAGAATTTATAGTATAGCTTTGTAGTATAATTGCAAGCTTAATGCAGAAGAATGTCTCCTGAGGCACTTCAGGAGGTTCAAGTGAAATAATTCACAGTGAATTTAGCAGTAGCTGGAAACAAACTAAGTTCTTGTTTTGTTTCAGTAGTAGAGTAGCAGCCTGTTTTCTTTCTCTACCCACCCTCACCCAACCAAAGAATGAAGTTTAACTGAAATGCTTAGTTTAAACCCCTGTGAGGGCTCATTGGAGTGATTATACAAAAGTTTGCCGAACAGCTGGGGTTTTATAACCAAAAGTTAATCTTGGGGGCAAAGTCATAGTTTTAATGTTTTTGGAAGGAGGAGATACAAGCAAAATTTGCCTTTGTTACATGTTTTACTTAACAGTTTTTGTCACTGAGTTGATCTATAGGTGGGGCTGATAAGGCAGCAAAACCTGAGTCTAAAACCAAAGGATAAGATTCTCTGGGTGGAGGCTCTGTTTTGTCTGCTTTGGCACAAGGGCTGCCTGAATGGCTGAGGGTGCTAATGCTGAGTGTGGTGTGCAGCCCACTCCTCTGCCTCCAAATCCTGCCATGTCCTGTCCTGGTGTTTATGAGGGTAAGACAACTGTGTGTTTTTGCAATAGCTCTCTGTTGCGAAAGGCAGAGGCAAGCTAGAGCAAGGCTTAATTCCTGCAGTATGCTTAGCTCTGTTTCTGTTCTGGTTGAAGGTGGTCAGATTCCTGGGAAGCTGTCAAAGGTTGGTAATTTGGACAGAGAGAAGTCAGGAGCACAATAACAGCAGTGAGGGTGGGGATGTCACTGGGACTCCTAAACTGTGGAAGAAAGGATGGAAGTTGGAGCTGGTACTGTTGCTGCAGCAAAAATGAATTTAACTGGAAAAAGCTAGTTTTGTCAGTACTCCTAGGAAGCCTTTAATTTGTGCTGCTTTGTCCCCAAACTTTTGAATGAATGGTCTTAGTCATGTGACTGGTGCCTCAGACAAAAACTAAGTATCAGCTATACTTAAAAGTGTTTTTCTGTTTTGCTTTTGAAAATGCATTCATAATAAGTCATATTAGGCATCTCCTCTGATAGCTTTTCTTAAAATAAGCTTCCTTTTGATTCTTTGGCTTATCAGGATGTTAGAAATAGGATAAAGGGTTGAAGGAACCTTGAAAAGCTTTAGTGTTTCAATAATGTGTACAAAACTTAAAGCTAAGGTAATTTGAGAAATGTGGTGCTTGACCTATGATACTGCTCTAGTTTGCTGTTAGAATTGGAGGAACTAGCCAAACCAGTAAATCCACTGTGTAGAAAACAGTATTCTGGAAAAAGACCTTCAACAAATCCTTTATAAATCAAAGAAATACGTTAACTACCATGAAAGTCTTCAGTTTCTCAAAAAAAGGTCGATGCAGAGTAACCAGTCTAATACTGGAATAAAGTTGGTTGTGCCATGGCAATAGAAAACTTTTTACTACTAAAGATTTTACTTCTCAAATTTGCTTCTTTCTAATATTTATGGAGGTATGAAATGTTCACCTTTCAAACTGTTTTCTACTTATTTTATAGTACAACCATTTGAAGAGAATTTATGATTGTACCTGACATATTACTTGGATGCCAGTCTTGCAGCTGCCCTGACAATGAGTTCTGAGATGATCAAATGTATCTCCTATAACTTTTAATGCATGTAGTGTCATAGAAGGTTATTTTTCAGTTTCTGCAATACACTATGCTTCAAATTGGAACTGATTATATATTTATATTATATTCCAAATGCAGCCACAGGTTAGAGATATTGACACGTCAGTCATTGCAAAGTAAGGTGCTGTATGTCCCCGGATGAAACAAGTTTTCCTTGAAAATTTTATTTCTGTGGAATAACTCTCTCATTGTTGTGTGTAGTCAGATGCAAACCATTGTATCATGTCAGTCTATGCAAGTTTTGGAAAGGAGGCTAGGAGAAGCTCTCTTGAGTACAGATTTAGTCACTTCTTTCTTTTCTTTATCGCAAGGATTCCTTTAATTATCTTGAAATTTTCAGACATAGCCATCATTTTAAATGGACGTTGAAACAGACCTGATTTAACAGTCAGCAGGAAACTAAATTGTTCATAGTTGTTTAGTGCCATCCTGAAGCAGCACTGTTGGTAAAGTGACAGCAAACTTCATTGCCCTGTGATTTCCTACCAAAATTTTTGTTTGCTGAGAATCCAGGAGTTGCAGACTCTTTCTAGAGGGGAAGCATTGACAGTAATTCGTGAGTGGGACTGCTGAGTGTGGTGTGTCCACATGGATTCACTGTTATCTCAGGATGATCCTGTGATGTCCCTATGGCTAGTGACGATTTAGGTGACCCTGCCTGCCATTGTGATAGCCTGATATTGATAATTAATTTGGAAGGGGACCTCCTTCTAGGCTGCCAGAAGATACCATTTACTGTAGTTGTGGACTGTCCGGGGCCACACTTGCTGCTCAAGGGTAAAAGTTAGTTACATAAGTCTTATTTACATAATATATTTGTCTTATGCTTAAGTCCATAGAGAATATTTGAAAAACACATTACAGTTCAGACTTAATTCTGAAACAGAAAACTTCTGTAAAAGTGACAACTGTCAGTTTCTGGGAATTTAAAGATAGCCTGTATTGAAATATAAGGTGTATATAGTGAGGGACATTGCCATCAGTGCTTTCTGATAGGAAACAGCTTGTAGATTGGGGAGGTAGCAGGGGCACAAAGTTAAACTGTTAACAAACCAGTGATCAAAACCCACCTTTTTTTTTTTTAAGAGAAGCCTGATAGCCCAATTTTGTGGGTGAGATTGCTGCAGTGGACTTTTGTCTTGCTTTGTGTTGTTTAGAATTTATGTCTATTAATTGACAAGTGGCAGAATTACGTTTTCAGTGCATGAGTCCCAAACGTGAACATTGCTGAGTTAGAGGTTCTAACCATGGCAGACTTGGTGTATTTGCTTATTGAGGCACTGGTGTGTCTGACCTAATTGGGTCATAAATTCCAGCTTTTGTTCTCAGCCTTTTTTTGAGGACTCGTCAGACTTTAATACTGATCACTGCATGAAAAATTGCTTCTCACTGAGTACTCTGGAAAATTCAACAAAAGTAACCTTTGGAGCCTGAAAAGGTCCTGAAAGGTATTGGCTTGAGTTAGTTATTTCAGGTTTTTTGGGTAGTTGCAGTGCTGCTCTATTGCTTTACTGTTTTGACACCTACAAGTTGAATGGTATAGTGGTTTGTAGTTTAGTGGGAAAGTAACCAGAAGTTTTGCAATACTAATATTTTTGTGCTTATAGAGAAATAGCTCAAAATGCATAATTTTCATTTAACTGGAAAAAGTAATATTTCATGATACAAAATATTTCTAGAGGCTAAATTAAATTTCTGTAAATGGGGGAATAGGCATGATGCTCTTCCTGCCAGTTTTTATGTGTATATATACTTTCTTAGACAACTCTGATATACTGTGGGTTTCTTATGGAAGTCACTTATTAACTTCCATTGTAAAAGCAGTTGCATTCAAAGCAGTGTTGCTTCTAGCAGCCAAAAATTCACTTCAGACAAGAAATACTTAAGTAACTGCCTAGTAAATTGACTCTGTTAATTAGCTGGAGTGCATTGTATTACATGATTGAGTGTCCGTGTGGAGGACTAATTATACTCTGACTTGTAGGCAAATCTTACTTCAATAAAAAAGAAATTATCTCTGATTTGTCTGGAAATCTTTTCTGTGCCAGAGTTAAAGAAATACCTCATCTCTGTATGTTGTGAGAATTGCAATGCTGGCTTGGTCGGGTAAATTGCAAAACACAGCATAATGCAAATCAGAGCATTCCAAATTGTCAGCATATGCAGTACTTCCACAATTTTTCTCCAGATAAATGTGTGAGGCTCTGGCAGACTGTACAGTGATGTCTGCCATGTCTCCCACGTAGGTCGCCCTGTAGCATCCTACTGCTGCCAAAATGATGGGTGGGTGAGGCTTCTGTACCTTGCTAAGGAACTTAATGGCTGATTGCTTGATGCGATGCTTCTTTAGTTGGGTTTCTTTTTAAACTTAGTTGTAGATCATTTCTAGGTTAATCTGCATATCCTGACTGAAAGTGTTAACACTGGAAATCTGTGCTTTTTTAACCACTACATTTTTAATTATATCCTGTTTTTAAAATGAGAGAACTGTAAGGCTGGATATTGTGCAAGTGTTCTGCATATGGCACACAAAAAAGGCAGGATTCAATGAGTTGCTGTGGTTAAAAAAAAATTTTACATATTCAATTTCAGCAATTACCGGTTGAAAATTCTTAAAAGACTTTAGCATTTACGATAATCTGAATGATTTTCTGACCAATCTCTATTATAATAGAAATTTAAATGATGTCTCATGTAGGAGGGTGTTTCCAGAGGAATCCTTGGCTAGATGGCAGATAAGACTATCTGCCTAATATATACTAATTCTGTATACAGAATTACAGAATGGCTGGGGTTGAAAGGGTCCCCTGGTGATCACATAGTCCAACCCCCCTGCTAAAGCAGGTTTACCTACAGAAGGTTGTACAGGATCATGGACAGGCAGGTTTTGAATGTCTCCAGATAAGGAGACTCCACAACCTTTCTGGGTAGCCTGTTCAAGTGTTCTGTCATCCTCACAGTAAAGAAGTTTTTCCTCATACTCAGATGGAACTTCCTGTGTTTGAGTTTGTGTCCATTGTCCCTTGTCCTATCACTGGGCACCACTGAAGAGTCTAGCTCCATCTTCTTGACACCTGTCCTTGAGATATTTGTGCACCCTAACCCTAACCCTGGTAAGATCACTTCAGTTGTCTAGGCCAAAGAGTCACAGCTCTGAGAGAGATGCTTCTGTCCCCTAAGCATCTTCATAGCCCTCACTTTGACTCTCTCCAGTAGTTCCTTGTCTTTTTTGAACTGGGAAGCTCAGAACTGGACACAAAACTCCAGGTGCAGCCTCATTAAGGATGAGGAGAGGGGCAGGATCACCTCCTTCAACCTGCTGGCAATGCTCTTTCTAACACATCCCAGGATACCATTGGCCTTACTGGCCACAAGGCCACACTGCTAGTTCATGGACAGCTTGTTGTCCGCAAGGATCCCCAGGTCCTTATCTGTAGACCTGCTGCAGGTCAACTCCTATCTTTTATTGGTGCACAGAGTTATTCCTTGCTGGTCTTTGTTGAACTTCATTGGGTTCCTCTCTGCCCAGCTCTCTAGCCTGTCCAGGTCTTGCTGAGTGGCACACATACATTTGTGTGCAAGCGTTAAAAAATGCGTGTACTCACGCCTAACTCCTCTGCAACTGCTAATGCATAGTGACAATTCTTGGATTAGCAATGTCTGGATCTCTTAAAGCTCATAGATGTTACTTGCATGACTTCATTAACCTGGCACTGTGAGCAGGGCTTGTTAAATGCATGCAGGTGTATTGGTCTGACTGCTATTCGGCAGCTCCTGATTGTCCTACGGCCTGGTAGCTCCCAAGCCTTTTAGCGTTCCTTCTACAGCTCCTGCACTTTCAGTGGCAGCTGTGCTTTTGGTCTCTCAGCACAAAGAGCTACGCTGCTTCTGTCAGATGTCGAGCTACTGTGATGGGATTAAAATGACATTTTCTTCCGTAAGCACCTGATTTGAATGAGATATTATTAGTGTAATTTAATACTAAAATTTAAAGTTTTAATTAGCCTGCTGTGTGAGCATGTTTTGAGGTAAATACTTTTACTATTGCTTGAAGGCTTTCTTTTGTTTCTCATTGAGACTATGATGATGAAAAACTGTGAGACTTCTAGATTTAGCCTATGGATAATCAGAGGAAAGCAATTTGTTTGTTCACAAACTTTCCAGCAGCTCTGTAATGGATCTCTCGTGGCTGATGCATGTGACTATGTTGCTCATAAATTGACCATGCTTGAGTGCACTGATGATAAAATAAATGAGTGGATTATTTTTCACAATAGGCTGTTATGACTGACAGTGATTAAATTATGAGAGAGAGCAGAGCACATTCTTTGAGTGGCGCTAAAAAGAGTTGTCCAAAGCAGTAGAGAAAGGACATTGGGTTTCTGTGTTCCTTTTCTGAAAGATTAAAGTGGTGCATAAAGGAGATGCTGAGCGCTGTGACAGCAATGTAAGTTGACAAAGTCCTACTTTCAGTTTTGGTAAGTGTTAGGAGGTTTGAATTGTTAGATACTAAAGACTCGGAATAGGTCTCCTGGGTCATCAAGAATTGAAAATAAGCAACACCTGTTTCAAGACCTTGCAAGTACCATTAGGTTTGTAAATCCTGTTGCCTTTTAGGGACAGTGGTCCCAAAACTAGTCCAGAAATTTATAACCATTCATTTTTAGATCAGATTTTCTCAATTAAATCGTTTACAATTTCTTTCCACTGTAGTGTAACTATATAGTTCAGATTTCCTCATCCAGTGGTAGGGGAGCTCTGAAAGCTGTTGCAGGTTTTACATTACAACAAACAAATGAGCATAATATGTGTATGCTTACAACATACTTTCCTTACTCTTACAGTAATATCAACTTTATTCATAAGTAATGTGATACAGAATATTTCATAAGTCAGACATGTTTAGAGACTTCATTAAGAATTGCTATTAATCACCTTAAATGTTTTGAGCTCTTTCCATCTGTGCTGCCCAGCATCTTGCCTTTCTTATGTTCCTGAGAAATGGGGGTCATGTGGCACTCCAGCAAAGTGCTGGAGCAGAGAGGCTGCCAGCCTTGTGTAGGGCTGTGTTGGAGTCAGTATCTTATGGTACTGAGGTGTCACGAATGGAGGAAGAGAGTACAGTAAGGAGAGGAACACTCACCTAACTCTTTTTGTCTAAAATGTTTAATGTTATTGATAGATCTGATGATTTAAAAATCTATTTTGATATTCATATAGGGAAAAATTCAAATAGTATTGCACATTGCCAGTAAAGATGGGTTAATCTGGATGTTCCCTCTGCACTGTGCAGAGCACTAAGCCAGCTAGATTGTTGATTCTTTTAGCTGTAGCTATTTCATCTGCAAAAAACCAGCAAAAAAATCTTAATGGGTAGTGAGAGGTCAAGAAAATACACGCTTGAAATAAAGGGTTGCTAATGTTCAGTCTTAAATTCATCGAGTAGTTGCACAACTCCAATACAAAGGGAGTAATTTGTTTGAAGTGTTTTGGCAAGGTGGAACTACCATACACAGTGGCGGGCAAAGTTGTTCATTTTGGTTTTATGCTATTCAGCTGCAGAGTTTGTATGAAAAGTTTCCTTGGAGGGCTCATGATCCTGAAGTAGCAAAATGCACTGGATATTCATGTGGCACTTGCATGAAGGGCCCTAACTGGGAAATCAGTGTTTACAGTTCTTTTGAAATTGTTTATTGAGACACTTTAAGAATGAAAAGTTTGGTTCTGTAATAGTTTAGTCATTATTTTTGTTTAGCATTTCATTCACCAAGAGTACATACATGATTGCAAGCATGAAAAGAAATCCCTGTGTTCAGGGAAAATACTATGGTGCTGTTCAATGTATTAAACTTTTCTAAGATATGAATAGAATAATGCATATTAGAGCCTTGCTCTGTTAAAATTTGGGTTAGAACAATATGAAGATTTGGTAATGTATCCTGTAGAGATCAGAACTTGCTATATCTTTTTTGGCACTGGTGATATCTAGGTTAAAGCTAGGGAGGGTGTGTTATTTATATAGTAGTCATGCTTCTGTTCATACTGGAAATAAATCTGTTGGCTCATTAAGACCACCTTTGATTAAAGACTTCAGTTGAAGTACTCTTAATTCTGCCTAAAATTAGTCTCTTTGCCTGCTTGCTGATTACATATTTGTAGTATCACAAAGGTAAGGAATAGAGCTTAATAAGGGAAATTAAATTTGACAGACTCTCTTTCCAATGGGCATATCTACACTATTTTTGGATGTTTTCAGAACATGTTTATCCTATGGTCAAAAATGGGACTGCAGCTACTGCTCATGTTTGTTAGGTGAATTGAATGAGGTACCAAAAATGCTGCAGCTTGGTGTACCAGCTCCAAAATGTAACGGGTATATCTAAGTTTTACAGTTACTCCTTTTTAACTACAGTTAGTTTCTGAAGTAGATTGGGTGTGTATACACGCACATACTTGCTGCTTTGAGATACTGGAGAAAAGCAGCTATGAGAACATACATTTTCTAGAGATATGTGATTTTAAAAAGGGAAATGTTGGATGAGACATCTGTGTTTTTCAGCAGTACCATTTTTTGTGATATGGTTAGATAGCAGAAGAAGTATGTCAAGTGCTGATGCTCTTTCATAGTTACCAATCTAAAGACAAGTTTATGTGCTGATGGATGTGTCCAGAATAGCACTGTGAATTGTGATACAGCATCTTCTGTCTTTAGCTGTATGCAGTTTTGTTTGGGAGTTAAATGCTACCTGTTAAGAATTGATATGAATATAGATATTTGGACACCAAACTTAAATTCAGAAGAGGAATAGCTCAAACATCAGTTGGATACATTTGTACTATTAAAGTAACCCATTGCAAGCTTCTACCATGCCTGAAAGAACTTGTGATACATCTTCTTACCCTTCAAAATAGGGTGACAGACTGTTAGTGCCATGGCAGAGCTATAAAGGACCACTGGAATTTTCTGATAGGTGTACAAGAGATTAGGGAGTAGGAGTGGGGAAAAGGCCTTGCTGCTTTGTATACTGTAAGTGACCGTGTGGGTTCACCATGTGTGTAATTGAGTATCACAACAGCAATGCCAAATGTAGGATTACATTACTGCTGAAATAAATCCCTTTTAACAACTATTGAACAAAAAGAAATAGAGGCTTTTCAAGAAAAATCCTGAAAATACCTGTGTGCAGGCATATGCACACACTTTGATAGAGCAGTAAGTACTGCCAACCAATTTAAATCAGAGGATGTATTCTCTAAGGTAGTTTTATCATCAGATCAGTACAACCTGTGTGTTTAGAAATCCTCAGAAATAATGCCCTTCTGCAGACTGTGCTGACCTTTTGACATAAAAGGTTTTTCACCCCCTTAATAATGGACTTGGTCAATGAATACTGGCTACAGGGCAACTGATATAAGAGTAGAATATGTAACACAGTGGGATACCTGTCCTAGTTGTTTAAGAAATACAGCTTCTCTGTTTCAGTACATGGTCAGTTCTAGCTCTATTTAGAGCATACCTAAAAGTTAGCATCCAGCCTTGAGGGCTTTTGTTGCTTTGCCATATACAGAACTTTTTAGAAAAAACTTCCTCTTTATTTATGAAAGTTTAGACTGAATACTTTAGAAGGGCTTCACTGATATCTCAAAAACTTGAAGTGTCTTTAGAAAGTGGCTTTATGGAGTCTTACAGTCACTTCATTAATGAATTTGAAGATTTTTACATTTTCAAACTAGTTGTCAGATCTGTTTGAGCATCTATAATTAAAACAGCTTAAAAGAATTTTTAAAACACAGCAATACAGATTTCTTTACAAAACAGCCTATTTTTTTCTCTAAAAGTCTTTTATAAATGTTAGCTTTTTTTCATGAACTTAGGTTTTAAATTTTAAAGACTTTTCTTGGATCATTCTCAAAGTGCTCAGAGCTAGAAGAAAAACTTGCTGTAACAGAACTTCTCAGAATTTGTTTGCATTCCTTTTATTCTTGCTGTGTTTCCTGAAGGGATTAAACACTAAGTAGAAGAAAAATTGCACAGCTTCCAAGAAACTTCAGTATTCTTTCTTTTTCTGCAGGCCCATAATGCTAGGAATTAATGAAAAGATAAATGGCATCTTTCCCTCTTACAGTTTTTCTTTTGATAATTGATTTTTGTTCCTGCTGGGTTTATTTTCATTTACTCAAGGATGTATTTATTTTCATATACTAAAGGATTACTACAGATTAGTTAGAGCCAATTCTCAAAGTAGCGTCATGGTCAAAATTGAGAGAAGAAAAAGACTGTGATGTTTCTACCACCTCTGCATGAGGTCTGCAAGCAGTAAAACCTGCTCTAAGTTGAGTAATGAAGAATATATATTTTTGCTCAAACTCTGTATTTATTCTTTGAACTGGAAAATTTACTCCTTAAATAAACAGAGTCCTCGTTTAGAGCAAAGATGAGGACTATTCTTTGTCTGCTGGGCAGATTGCAGCTCTCCGTGTATCTTAACGTGTACTGAGATTAACGTAGGCTGTGCAGCACAGCATGCGCTTAAACCCTGGCTCAGATTGAGCAGTCATAAAATGGATTGGTGACTTAGGCTATTCATCCCAGCCATGACAGTTTAAAGGAGGTCGCTGACAATGTCAGCAGAGCATACAGTCCTTTTCTTCAACACAGGCTTTGCATTGCGGTTTTTGTCAGGCAGAATCAGAACTATTTAGGTCTGCCACTTTCATCTCTGTTAATCAGGGGCTGTTCTGGAAGAAATTCCATATGAAAGGAAGTCTGGTGTTCATTTTTGATACCTGTAATCCCTTCAGTTAGGGAATGCAAAACTTTTCATAGGCTATGGATCGAGAACATAATCAATCCATGCTTTTCAGAAAAAGATACTTTGGGAGATGTGAGCAGAAAAATCTGGGTTTTTTAACATTCTCAGATTTTATTTCCGCTTTGTTTAAAGAGTATTTCCATCACTTCCCCAATTATTTGGGATGTTGAAAATACTCACTGGAACATATGTTGTGTTGCACAGAAGAAGAAAAACTGAGTATCTTCAGCCTCCCAGGACATCTTTGTGATATGTTGGCTGAACTGGTTTCCAGTGGCTTTGGGCAGAAAGAAAGTCCCAATACTAGGTAGTAGTGTCGTTCTCATTAAAAAATTAGCTGCAGAAAAGCATTCTCTATTTCTGAAGGTGTTTCATTCATATTATGTATTTGCCCATGGCTTAATTTGTCATTACTTGAATGGCTTTTAAGTACTACATTTGAAATTCTTTTTATTTTGATCAGTTGGCAAATAAGAAGATTCACATAATTTTGTGAACAGCTTATTTTACTTACTCTTCTGTGGATATGATTTGAAAGAAAAATCCAGCTTGCATATTAAATTATTTATATTCTTTTTGTTCAGGTGAGGCGCTAAACTATCTGGATGTAAGCCAGGCTCTTGACACATTTTGGCACCCTGGCTTTCTAGCAATGGTGAAGGAATTAAGAGTGGAAGACATAGTACTTAATTGATAATCAGGAAGATTCTAAAAAAAGCAAGTAAGATTAAGTGAAGGTACTAGAGGGGAGAGAGAAGAAAAGAGGATGAAAGAGATGCTTATACGTGAAACTAATATGAAGTAAGAAGGGTTTCAGCATGTTGCAAATGGTGAAGCCCACACATCATAGCTGAAAACAGCCTCGTTGCTATGTCTTGGGAATTTTAGGGGATCTATTTCCCATTACAGGATTATGGAACCTTGTGCTCCAATGTAGTTCTTCCTTCACTGTTTTCATCTAAATGTCTCTTGATCATATGACTGTATATATATTTAAAAGGCTTAGATGTTCGCTTTAGCATTGAGTAACACAAGCGGGTAATACATTTTCAGAATAAGAATTATATAAGTAACTATCTTTAAATCTTTTTGGATAGTTTAGCATACTTTCCATTTTATGTGAAATGTTGTACAGTATTTTTTATATTTCACATAATCTTTGTGGGACAAAAAAATACTGTTTTTCTTTAACAATTTGAAACTCTTACTTGGAAGTCACACCAAATGTGCCATATTACTTATCTGTATATCTTAAAAGGAATGCCTTCAGTTTCATTCTGTTTCCCTTTTCCAGTAAGTTTAATATTTAAAATTTTTATCTCAAGTGTTACAGTGTCTTGTGTAGACATGTGCAGTCTAAAATTCATTCTTCTTTGTTAAAGAAGACAATGAAACATTGTTTTAATTGGCATGAGAAATGCTGCAGTTATTCTGTGCGGAAAGAAGACTGCATATTCATTTTGCTTCACGTATTGAATTGTTTCTGTGCAAACGTGGTCATGGTGATTAATGAAGTTGCAGGGAACCACGTGATGACAGCAGTACGTCATGGGAGGAATCTGCCAACACAGAATTCTTCACCTGATGAGGATTTGGTTCATTTTGTACATAAATGTGGTGAAATCTAATTCTGTTTAATTACAAGGTATAGTTAATGTTGTCTGTTTCCTCCAGACTTGAATTGGACTTCAGATTTTCAGTGATGTCATACGGCATGAATTAACTTGGAATATTTAACATGAAAATGTTATATCACTTGATGTGCACAAACTTTTAGCTTGTGTGATAGTTTTCAGTAGAAATTAAGCTGGGAATACTTCTGTTCTTGTTTATAATTTTAAAAGTAAAGAAGTTCGTTTCATAACTTTTTGTAGGTTTTGTAACTGCCACGTAGACCAATTCTGACACGCTGTACATGTAATGCAATTTTTGTGCATGTTTATACAACCTCATAATGTAAACAGGTCAAAAAGACTTGTCTCCACTATTTCTCTTCTATATGAAGTTAGGAAGATTGCTTTTTTCTAAGGAAAACTAAACTTCCCCTGTGGACCATCACCCTTATATTTTTGGAGAGAAGTGACCTCTGGGTTTCAACTGAAAATAAGTGAAAGGCTATGATTTTGTTTCCTTACATGGAACAATTAGAAGTTCTTGATGTCAGTGTTTAAGAACAGAGGCCTTGAGAATATTTTTGTTTCGGTTCTACTACTGTCCTAGTCAGCATGCCCTGTGTATCACTTTGTCCTCATAGTGCTCAAGTTTATCTATTTCTAAAATATTTTTTTGCTAAAATCAGAAATATTTCTGTAGATGGGTCAATTTTATAACTGCTGCAAAACACTTAGCTCTTCTTCAGATTGATATTTTACACAGATATTTGGTCTTGGAGCTCTTCAACAGAAAGTAAATGAGATGTAATTCATGATCTGTTTTAAAACCGGAAAGAAGCTTACTCTGTAGGAACTGGTGAGCCAAAGATGTAGTTGAATTGTTGAGGTAGTGTGCCTCTAATCTTGGTGTTGAATGGAACTTAAGGACATGTAGATAAGCCAGAAAAACAGAAGTGAACTAATCAGAATTCTGTCATTTTATGGATTTGGAGATACAGTAACACAGTTTTTCCAGGAAGTACAGCTTTTCACTTTGTTCATTAGGCAACTCAAAGCAAGCATTTGCTGCTTAAAAATAAATACATGAAATAATTACAAGTGCAAAGGAAGGAGTACTCTTGTTTAAATCTTACAACAGAGGAGCAAGTCTTGAGACTTGTCACAAAATTGATGTTCAAAAGTGAAGAAGCTACTGGAAGGGTCTTAAATGCAACAAGTGATGTGTATATAGATGCTGGATCTCCTGCTGCTTAGCACTTGAAGGACCAACGCTTGGGTATCGTGTGGGCTGACCAGTAGCATCTATAATATAACTTAGCTTGTATCAGAATTCTGGTGTCTTCCCACCCTGCCCCCCTCTCTGGCCTCACTGCAGCTTTCTGGCTATTAGACAAATCATGACCTTCTTTCCTGTTTTGTCTTCAGCGTCTGTTTCCTGTTTTTTCCTTCCCTCCCCCACCCCATTTTTTTTTTTTTACTCCTGACTTTCTCTCCATTGGTGTCTACTTTGTTTCATTGCTAGCTTGCTTTTCCAAGTTCTGGCTTCATAAAAGAAAGAGAGCAAGAAAGAGTTGAGAGCTATAGCATCAGTCCTTCCCTTTTAGTGAGTTTTTGTATCCACTTGTTAGTGAATTTATTAAACGTTAATTTGCATGGTATTCATACTCTCTCCCAAAACTCAAGTCTGTCACATGGATGTATTTCTCCAAGCCAGATACATACATTTTCTAAGTGATAGATGTTTTCACACGGTTTTGTTGAGGTTCTTATGTTTAGACAGAATTCTGAGACTAGCGTGCCTCAGACTTCTTCCAGATCAGAGCTCCAGTTCTTGATCTCTGACATCTCCCTTTGAGAACTAATCAAGTACTCCTGACTTGTGAAAGAACATGGTGTCATTTTAAACAGGACTGTGACTCTTATCCTTTTGGTTGACGTATGCTCTCTATTGCTTCCACACAGGAGTATGGTCTTGCAAAAAACCCCAGTTGTTAACCAGTATACCATGGTTAAAAAAAAATTGAAATTACTTTTGTCTGTACACTTTACCAACTTTCACTTTCTCACTGCTTTATATTTCAGAGTACTTAGGATTTTAAAAATCTAGATAGAACGAGGGAAATCAGTGACTGTGAGCTCAAACATGATTTTGGATTTAACATTAAATGCGTAACAAGCATACCCACAGAAAACAGCAGGGTAAATATGCTTTCAAGCATTTCTTCAGTCAGCATGTGAAGTAATGAGCCCAAAAGGAAGCAAGAAACCCCTAAGCCAATGCAGACTGAGAGTGTCACTCAGTGTTTTCAGTATAGAGTTCATAATATCATGCTGTATGTGTTTGTGTTAATAAATTGTAAGAGAAAAAATTACTGTCAGCTTGGAGCTGTGTTTGCTTAGGACTGTTTCAAAGCTTTGAAACTTTTCTGCATGTACAGAATGAGAACTGAAAGTACAGCCTGAGAAGGCAGAATAAAGCCTCTACTTGGTCTGAAAGCTTACTGTGACAGCAGACCATCCCTGTTAGTATGTGAGCATTAAAAGGCTTTTCTGCAATGGGTGAGGCTGCTTTGGTAAACTGCAGTTTGTGATGTATATTCTTATATTTATATGGGAGTGTAATTAAATTTGTGGTTTGGCAGGACAACGTTCTTTTTTCCTTGTCTACGGGACAGTTCTAAATACTCCTCCACACCTTGTTCTTGGTGTTCACAAATGAATTATTCTTTCAAACCTTTCTTATCTATTGTTATTCCCTAACTCTCCAAAGAAAACTTTGTTTAAATAGTTACTCCCTTGGGACTTTCATGCATATCCTGTTATCTGTTTTATATTACAATCTTTCATGCTGGGAATGTCCTTCCAAAAAGCACAAAGCAGCACTTAGATGACTAATAAACATATTAAGTGCTGAAGTCCAGGCACAAAACCAGCATTATTAGCATTGTCTTTTGCCTTTTTTCTCCATTAAACTTGTTTCTGACCTCTAGATTCAGAAAAGAACTAGGCTCCTTTCACTTTGTCTCACCCTGAGATGTTGCAGTGGTTGTAGTGTTGTTAGTTGTGAAGCCACTGCCATGAAAAGTAGGAAACTTTTAGAAAGTTGCTCATGTTTTCACTCTTCTAATCAAATATCAGCATTCAGAAGAACCCATGGGAACGATGAAGTTTTGGCTGCCAGTTTTATTTGCTCAGCTAAGAGGCATCTCCACTGCTCTTTGTTGCTTGGGGTTGGCAGAGTTAACTCCCACAGGAGCAATAGATGCATACTTTTTAGAAGAGCAGTGTTATCTCTAGTTTCAGTACTTCTTATATATTCAGTAAACATAAGTACGTAGGAAACAGTTTGCAGTGCTGTGCTTCACATATATCATTTGAGGTGCATTGTAATTATTTTGAGTAGGTGGGAAACACTGAGCAAATTGGTTCTGCTTTTTCAAGGGAATGCTTCTGTTCCAGTAGCACATGAAAGACTCAGTTAGCTTGTGCTAGCTGCAAACATAAAAACTAAAGTACCAAAACACGACCTCTCAGGTGGCTAACCTCTGGGGTTTGGGGAATGTGGGAGGTCAGGGAATATTGAATTGCTTTTATTCATTGCAGTAGGAGCTGAGAATTGTCCTGGTTTTAGCTATTGTATTTTTAATTTACGGTAGTTGTGTTTGGTTTGGGATTCTTTTTCGTAAATTATGTTATACAGTTAATAACTTGGGTTTGCTTACTTGCATGTGCATGAAGCTCTCCACAGGTCCTTCTGCAGATGATTCGCATACTGGTAACAACTTACCCAGCAAAGACACAGCTGCAACTTTCCAGCAGAAGTCCAAAAGTACTTAACCCTATAGCTTGAGGCATTGTACTTACTTGGAATTTGGACTAAGCTGGTTTAAGATTAATTGCCTGAGATGTCATTTAATCAAGTATTTGAAACTGAATTTATTATTGGTGGAAAGTGTGACAGGATCAATTTCTGTATTTCAACTTGTATCCTGATTCAGGAAAACAGACACTAAAAAAAAAATTTAGTGGCAGGAGATGATTCTCCTGTCACCTGCATAAAAGGCTTTTTAAGTTTATTGTCACTTTTTCCAACTCTGTTTCCCTCGGTAATGTCAAACATCTACCAGTATTGTTCAAGTGGCTTGCCTTAAAGAACTGTGCGCTCTGTGGTGCTTATATTTGGCAATAGCAAAAATGAAATGCCCTTTAAAGTGGAAATATAGAACTGATGTTGCTGCCAAAGAAGTCAGTTTTGTGGTTATGTTTAGACCCTAAAGCTTTGTAAACATTTGTCGATTGTACTCTAGTCTTGTGCATGCCAGAGCAAACTGTCTTAATGCATTTGTCAGTTGGTTTTTGGCCATTGTTCCTAAGTTGGATGAGCTGAAATAAAAAGCTAGCAGGCATTTTGAATGTGATCTCAGTAGTGTCCATATCTGTATGACATTCAGCCTTGATGTGCTTGTGAAAAAAATTTAGTGGTTGTATCTGATTATGAAAATTACTTTTAAATGTGTGTGTACTGGTCTGTCACTACTGAAAGCACAGACTAGTTGCTTCTCTTTTTTTTTCTCCTGACATTGAATCCTGGTATTGCAGAGATTTCTCTTTTTGCGTGCTGTTGTACACTTCCTGAACATGTGAGAGGGTAATAATTCTCTATATGACTTCCACTGAAGAGGAAGTGGATACTTGTCAAAACAATGATGTGCATCTGGAATTCCACCATTCAGGAACTTTATTACGCTAGGGCCTTCCAGTTTGCAGTACAAAAAATTCTCAGGTACTAGTACATGATTTTTCACCAAGCTGGCAAGTGTTTTGATTAACTATGTTATTGTAAGTGCCTTGGAAGCATACTGCATGCAAGAGTGAACTTAATGTTGTCAGTATAAAAAGAACCTGTTTTTAATCTTGCCGATACATTATAAATAGAAAGAATGATAGTTGGAAATGGAATTTTTTATTGTGGCATCTACAAATCAATCATCTCCAAATCAGAACAAGGCAAATAATTTACAGAACCCAAATGGAGTTGTCAATGTCCGCCCCCACCCCCCCCAGCTTCTTTATTAAGAACTGGAAAAATTTAAATGCTTGCCTGTGCTTCAGTGAAATTCTGTGTCTGTCATAGAAACAGCTATTTGCCAAGGTGGGATAGAGTGGAAGGATAGGAATGGAAATTGGAGGGACAGCATTGCTCGGAACAAACAAATACTCACTGCTGGTGTTAGTCTCTAAAATTGTGGTTATCATGAGGGTTTAATGTGAACAGCCAAAACCCACTGTAAACTTGCAAAGTTGATTTTAAAATAGAGCAGAGATTTTTCTCAAAAACGGTGTTGTTCTTAGTTTGTTGGACAGATAACAGGAAAACAGAGCTGTCTCTTGACCCATGTTCATTTTCTGTCTGCTGGAATGAATTTGGAACTAAATCCCGTTTTTCCACTTGAGCATGTCCTTCTCTAGCAGTGTCAGGGCCTGGGTGGGGTCACTTGTTCAATACAGCTTTTCAAAACGGCTGTTGGATTCTCATCAGATTAAAACATTTTTTTCGGTGCTGGGAAAGAGCACAAAGCTATCTTGATAAACAGATTATATTTGTGCATATGTACTCTGGCAAAGGCAAATTTCTTGATTTAAATTAATTTGCTGCTTGAAACTTATTTTTTGCCTTTATATAGCAACGTATTTGTAGATTGAAAATACAGAAGAAACAGAGTTCTCTTATCTCTGTATATGGCAGAGATAGTGCCAAGAGAGCTGCGGGATCTGTATTTGCTTAAGTGTAATCTCGGTTTCCAATGTGGGCATTGCAACTTGGCTACATGTAGCACTTGAAAGGTATTTATGTTCTAATTTTCTTGAAAGCCTAGGGAGTTGAGTTTTACATGTTCTACAGGTGCTGTGACAAAGATGATGCAGTTTTCAATGAATTTCATTTAGTTTGGAAAACAGCACTTTCCAGTTTAATTTTCTATGTTTTATTACACATTTTTAGACTGCTGCATAGTGTCAGGAGATAAATTTTGACAAAATAGCTTTTAAAGAATTCTCACTGGTTTTAATGTCTTAGAGTATTATCTTTCTTTTCTGGAGTGTTCCTTCAACTAACTTACCCATTAAAACTAAACCTTTAAAGTTGTATATGGATTTCAGTAACCAAGTTATTCACCAGACAAAATGGAGATGGCCTGCAGCAGGTGTTTTATGAAAAGTTGAGGCACTTGGGTGGTAAGTAATAGGTATGCGTTGTGCTGCTTTAACAGGAAAAAGGATTTCGAGAAACAGTAATGTTCCAGGATGTAATTTGAGTCTACAAAGAGTTGAGGTGACTTCTCTAGAGTTGCTTTACAGAAATTTGTCACCATAATAGTTTTATTGTGAAAATATTCTATCTAAACTACAGATACTCGCTTTGCAATTTTAGACAGAAGGAATTTTTTCTGGCACATTTAATTTGCTGTCTATATCCTTGATTCTTTTGTCTTCACAGCAATCTTAAGAATTACACTAGCACTTGTCTTACGCTGTTATTTCAGAACTACCTTATAAATTCTCACCATCCTGTGTAGGAACTTGCCACTGTTTTTGTGGTGAGTCCTTTGTATTCTGTGTATTGCAAGGAATGGTTATACAACTACAATAATTTCCTCACAGTATAAAAATGAGTTCTAGAAACTTCCAATACTTAAATAAGGACAGGAATGTGTTTGAGAGGGAAATATTAAATGTTTGCAAGTTATCAAGTGTATATTGGTGTGGATATAAACAAGAAGGCTAATAAAATACCTGTTATTCTGAATAGTGTCTTCATTATCTAGATAAAAGGATGCTTATGAGTATAGTTTCTATTACCTCAGGGGCTGCTAACCATTGCGACATGCCTGTATTTCCCTGGAAACTAGATTTGATAGGCATAGGATTCTTTGGGAGGACACCATTGTGTGCCATTTCTACTCTTGGAGATAAGCTTAGACATTATGTGAATATGTGTATGTATTTAGACACACACGTGTTCATGGCACATGTCTGACTAATTTGTATTGTCATGGAGTCATGCTTCACTGTCTGGCTCTGAAGTTATTTTTATTAAAATACGTTATGTTAATACTTCTATGAAAGCATTCCATCACTTGTCATAATATGGGAATTACACTTGAAATTGGAGTATTGCTGTTGTTTAAAGTTTGACCTTTGAAATGTGCTACTGACTTTCACAACTATTATGGCACCATCTGCTGACCAACATACAGACTGGCAATGTCAGCTTGCTCACCTGGTTACCTTCTTGAGAATAAGCTCCCAGTTTAGGAGGAAACTGAAGCAGAATGATGAGGAGAAAAGGCAATTCTTTTATGGACTTACCTTTGGGAAAATTTTTTACTAGGAGATATTTTACAAAGCCAAAGGTCTGAATCAGTACAGATTTAGTTGTCTACTCACCTGAATTATTGCTTAAGGTTTCTCCATGAACTGTGAAGCTTTAAAAGAAGGGATTTGGGGTTTTTTTTGGCTGTGTATGGCATAGGATTTTTCTTGATAGGCTGTTTTTCAATGCGTTACCTTCTAAGCCTGCAGTGAAGAGCCATGACAACACGAGATCTGTCCAGGCTCCGGCTCTGGTGGTCTTGTCACAGCCTGGGAAACCAATGGACTCTGACAGGCTTCTGCCCTGTGACTGCTGCAGAAACTCACAGAAAAGCCGAGTCTGCAGTCTGTCTCTTCAGCCTCTGCAGTTAACCGTGATTTTTGTGCTCAGTGATCATCAGGGAAGGAGCAAACTGGAACAGTCCTTGTCACGTTCAGCGTGTAAATACTTAGATGTGGGTTCAATTGCTAGATACCATCTTTGACTAATTTAAAAATAGGGGATTGGATTTTGTATGTATAAAACATGTACCCATTTCCTCTTTTTTTCTGTTGTAACTTTTTTATCATACTCAGTAGTTTGCTAAATTTGATCTTTGACTTTTGTCTGATCTATTTTGTTTTAGGAATGTGCTTAAAAATGAATGTAGTCCAAATTATTAGATTCAGCTTTCAAAGTATGTTTGTATGTATAAACACTTCTGTGTATTTATACATACAGAGAAGGATGAAAGTTCCTATGGGAGAACTGGGGCTTTTTCAGGTTGATATTTGACTACAGAACAATATTTAATTGGGAGCTGTATGATGTAAATGTTGCGGGTTGATCTAAGCCAACTTTAGAGATGTTTTTGCTTTCTTAAGGATCTCAAAATTGAAAACTTCATTCTTTAGCAGAATTTATTCCTTGGTGTTCAGAGCACTCCATGTCTTTTCAATTGTAGTAATCCATTTAAATAATGACTAAAGGAGAAATTGGGTGTACTTTTTGCTTTGTCTGCTAATAGAATGTGTACAGGTTATATTGGCACCTTCAGCAAAACAATGCTACACAGAATCATGGTATACCGTGAGTTTTCTTGGTTACATACCAATGATAAAATACAAGTTTTAAAATTTAGCAGAAATCTAAAATAAGGTTATTTAGTTACTACTTTCAGCCAAATTTGAAATATAAATTATTGTACTCTACAGAAAGTAATGGATTGATGTTTTTGAAAAAGTCTAGTTGTAGTACTAAGTTCCTCAGATATTACCTTCTATTCAAACCAGATTCTTTTACACTCTAAAATATGAATAACTCTTCCAGCTAGGATTTTATTTCTTTATAGCTTTTATATAAACAAATCTTACATGTTGAAAGCAGCAAGCATGAATGATGTGTCCTAACCAACTGTGAAATGCAGATCAGGCTTCTGCTGAGCTTCAGATCAATAATATGACAAGAAATAAACAACTTTATTTGGGAAGTTTTTTTCTTTGTTTTAGGCAGTTGAAATACACATGACCTTGTTTCAGGTTTTCATGTATATTTTTTCAGATGTTACAAATTTTCTTTGATATCTTTTTGGATTTTTTATGTGTAGCCCATGTGAGATAAATATTTGGAATATTTATGAAGGCAGTGATTTAAAAAATAAATTATTAATACTATGGTGATCCAGAAAATTACATTACTTGCACAGACACACATTGGCTTTTAGTGCACTGAGCTGTAATTTATTTCTTTAGAAGTAGGTTGATTTTTTCCTTTTGCTTCTATGACATGATGGTTTCTCTGTGAATCCTAGTAGACTGACGGAGATACAACTATCAAAGCGATTTTTATTTCTTAAGTTTGCTATGGATTTCAGTGACAAACTGAAAAAAGAAGAAACAAGTTTAGGACTGCTTTTTTTACTTTTATATACTCAGAAAATAAGTAAAATGAGATCCAGAAATGTATGGAAGAAGGATTTGGAGTTGTTCCTCTGTGCTGATAAATAAGAAATACTGTAACAGAAGCAGTGAATTAAAACATGCATCATCATAGAAAACTTCATTTCACTGCAATTGATTTTAATCTTGTCTGTGATCTTTGAGCTACACTTTTTTCTTTCCCTCTCTCTCTTTTTTCCTTTTTTTTTGTTTTTTAAACTTCATATTATATTTGGTATGTCTTCTGTTTCTAGTTGATCTATGGTGGCAGGAATCCTTTTGGTCAGAAAACTACATCTCAATAATTTATGCTAGAAACTGGAAGAAAGTTATCAACCAGCTGACCAATCCATACACTTGAGAGGGAAGAGCGTAAGGAAAGAATGCAGAATCCTTTTCTGCTTTCAGCTGGGAACTCCAGCCAGCACTAAATTTCTTCTCAGTGCAGAGGACAGGATGAGTGGAGAGGAGTGAGAATATCTGTTGTCTTCAGTTGCTGCCTGGTCAGCACCCTTGCTTGCGGAAGCTGGTAGAGTTATAAACGGGGCAGATCATCTGCTTCCTTTAAATGTGGGATCTGTTTTAACAAACTCACCTTCTCTTCAGAAACTGCGAAATGTTTTACAGTACTTTTTGCCATCCCACCCTCACCTTGATCTTTGCAGTTTAGGTAGTCATTCAGTCAGAATGAGCCATGTTTTCTGGAGGATTACGAGAGATACAGCTGTTAACACTTGTGGTTTAATGTACGTGGGCTTAATGTCAATTGCAAAATCTACCAAGATTTTTGTTTTTGCTGTTCAGACATTGGTAATCCTTTATTTGAGCATCACCCTAAGGTTCCTTCTCTTTAGTCTAATCTTGCTACAAGATTGTTATTCCCCTTTCTCAGTTCAAAATCAAACACAGATTTAATGTTACCTTGCAATACAAAAGAGGTGAGATAAGGAGAATCCTATCCTGCTGCAGTTGTTACAGAGCTTACGGAAGACTATAGCGGCAAAAATATCTAGTGTGCTCATGCTGTGTAGTGAGACTAAATGAGAGTTTGCTTGAAGACAGGAAAGCAAGAAAACATGCAGTTGAAGTTGAGAACTCTAAATTTGCAATCTGATTTGATTTATTTGTGCCCCATATCACTTCTGAGACAAACGCTGTCTGCTGCTTGTTTCCCTTTGCTTTCTGGCACGCTGTTGGCTGTTAGGCCAGAGCTGTGTGAGATCATGTGAGGTGTTCCCTATCAGGGCAGGAGGGGATCAGGAAAAAGCCACTTTCAGAAAAGCTGGTTTCTTGATTGCTCGACTATAGTGAAGATAACACCAGAGGCTTTACAAACTGCAAGAATAGACTGATGGCAGAACTCCAGTGTTTTGTCCCTCCTTATCTCTGCTTTTTTCTGTGAATTACAAATCTGGAGGGTCTGACAGAGCACTGAGATAGGGAGTTCAAGACCCGGTTTTGTGTTTCTCAAGGGATAGCTAATTCTTGTATCAACATGCAACTCTGAAAAAAAGAAATTTATCACACTAATGTGGTAGGAAAGGTAGGTATTTTGGGAAGACTATAACGTACACTCTCGGTCAGTGCCCTTGTTTAGTTAACTCATCCACCTCTTCACAGTTAATTTAGAGACTACTGGGAGTATAGAGAAATACACAGGCTCAGCAGAGGTGTGCCTCCTTTTGTAGGGTGTTCCTCTCTATTCCTCTTCTCTCCCTCTCCCCTCCCCACCCCGAAAAGCACTGAAATTACAAGCTTATAGGAAATTGAGCTCATGAAGGAAATCCCTCCTGCCGTGGCCATCAAATAAAGGCATTAAGTGAACATGGACAGACCTCTTCAGACAGGGGCTGTAACAAGTTTCCCTTGCTTCTGCAGTATAAAGCCAAGTTCTCCTTGTAACTATAACTTTGATTATGAAAACCTAGACACTTGGAGATGCAAAACTTTTCTTGTTTTGCATTGAGCAAGTTTGTACCACCCACTGCTATTCTGTCAAAATTTAATCAGTTGAGATGTGTGACTTGGTATCGTCAGTTTCTTTTATTGTTAGAACAGTATCATAGGGATGTGTTTCCAGGGTGACTTACTTTGCTTAGTTCTAAGGAATTTTCTGGAGATATCTCCTTTTTGGCTGTATAATCAAATTGTGATATTAATTTTGAGAGTGGTATATAATGATTTTTTATTAGTTTGTACATGTATTTCATGCATTTCTGCAAATTGGAAAAGTAAAAAAAAAAATGCAGGAAATATAGTGGCTTCCCTATAACTTCTTTGAAGATTTGTATATCAAGTCTTATAAAATTGTTTTAGCTACTTTCTGAGGAAAAATTGGTTCTTTCTTAGAGATGTATGAGAAAAAAAAATCACCACCATCTCTGTTAATTATGAAACCTCCCCTATAAATTTATTAAGCAATGTGGATTGATAATCTCTGATCAGCAGAAGCTTTGATTTTTCTCAGAGAAACTTGAGTTTATTTTTCTGGATATTGTTCATTTTTCATTTTGATAATAAAGTTTTACATTATTGTGTTAATAAGATACCTGCCATTCATAAAGAACAGGAGCATTTCTATGTAAGATACAAAGGTGATAGCAAAATGTAATTTGATTAGTAGCAGCTTGAAAACTAGCATACTAACACATGGCTTTAAATAGCAAATTCTTTAATCTCAACAGTCAAATGGAAACCTGCCTTTCAGAGGTCTGTTATATCTGAGATAAATAGTACTTACATAATGTTTAATACTCTGTCACAACAAGCTTTATTAGTAGTGTTGAAACTTGAAGGATTTTATGAAACATGGTAGAAATGGCTACATAACTGTAATATTTAAGCTTGAAATGTATTCAGAAGTCTCTAGTGTAGCAGTAAGAGTGCTAACTTTTAATTTAATTCCCCATTGGGAATGCTTTGGTTTTACTTAGTGAAATGTTAAGTGATCAACAAAAAACCCACACACACCATGTAGCTCCTTTGGTCTCAAGACGCTTAATGTGAATTTGTCTGTAGATAGTTCAAGGCTTCTATGTCTAGGCTTCTTGGTAAGATAACAGTCAAGATGGTGTTTCCTTTGGCTCAGTATTTCTCATCTCTTTGACCAGAATGGCTTCTCTTGTATGTTTAGGCCTCTATTAGCTTCTTTTTTTTCTTTTTTTCATATTAGGGAATGGCTTAGTTTAACTATTTCTGACTGCCTATGGATGTGCTTTGGAAACCTGAAGGCGAAGTGTTGCTGCTGCCTTGTGATCGAAACTAGTTCTGAGTTGGCTTCAAGTGCAGTTTAAAGTGCTGTGCAATTGCATCAAGCCTGAGATAGATAACCTTCTTGACTCTTTCTGGGCAGGGGTGGGCGTGGGAGCTGTTGAGTTTAGCAAGAGTCCTGAACCTGAGAGCCTCCTGCCTCTAATGGCATGCAGTGGTGATAATTATGATGGAGAGGGTCCCTATGTTAGAAAGCTATAAATGTGATTGTAACTAACCTGCTGAACTTTAGGCCAGACAAACAGACCATCAGTTTAAAATTAATTGTTTTCAGAAGATTGTAAGTAAGTACCAGTGACGAATAATGAAATCTAACCATTATAAACTTTTGTTGGACCCGTGTATGCTTATTTTTGTTGGCTCACTTCAATAAATTGGAGAAAATAGTTATACCACACTTCTAAAGCAATGCAGCAAAATACAGTGCCATACAGATAACAACATTTTTTATTGTTAATATTTTTTTCAATAAATACCAATAATGTTACGATGAAAGGTTATTATTGCATGTCGTGTTGTTACAGCATTATGATTTGTCTCTAATTTCACTGAAGGAAGAGTAAGCAGAAGTGATAAGAGTGTAAGAGTTATATATGATTTTATGTAGATTGGTATGAACTTCTTATTAAGTACCAAATCTGACCTTAAAAATATATGTTCCTCAGCATTATTAGTAATTTCAACAGCATCACTGACTTATAATTTCCCAATTTTTATACTCAGTATCATACTCACCATCCTTTTGTCCTATTGTTTGGTACTCTTGCTCTTTCACTTCCAATTATTTATTTTAAGTTGATTAGTGTCACCAAATAGTAAGGAGGTTGTACCTACCAGTTTTACTAGAGAAGGTGGATACTCTTCTGAAAATTAATTTTCTGGGTCTACCAAGGAGTTCAGTAGAAAGAGAACTGAAGTTACTTTTGAAGTTATCTTGGCCAATAACATTAGGAGTACTTTATAATAAAATAAATGCCTTTCAGTGAGCACACTTAAAATTTTATCAGGGAGAAGGAAACTGTAGATCTTTTATCTGCAGAGCACTAAGTTTTAGCTTACTGGTCTTAGTTGTGAACTGAAAATTTGAAAAGAAGTATTTCTTTAACCCTAGAAATTCTTGCAGATTATTAAACTTACTAAATTACTGCAAATTACTGCAAATAATTAGTAAGAGAAGTGATGCTATATAACAAAACTGTTTTTATTGTTGCTTCTTTTAGTGTCAGTTGTGATAATGACAACTGAAGTTGGTTCAGAGACTGAAGTAAAGAAAGATTCTGAGCAGCTGGGACCAGACAAAGCCAAGGGCAAGCCTGAAGAAGCATCAGAGACTCCAGGAGATCAAAAGTCCAGGGAAACATCCTCTGGAGAAGCTCAAGATTCTTCTGTCCCAGCACCAACTAGCCAAAGTAGTCCAAGTAGCCAGAAGAAGGAAAAATCTTCACCTGAAAGCAAGGGTATTTCTCGTTTCCTTCCCCCTTGGCTTAAGAAACAGAAGTCATACACCTTGGCAGAGCCCAAAGATGAGCCCAAGAAAAGGGCCACAGGGGAAGAGCAGGTAGTTGAAGAAAGTGAAAGCCAGGCACCAGAAGGGGTGGCTCAGCCAAGAAAGAGCTTGGAAGAAGCAGCTGAAAACCGGCAGAATGCTAAAGCAGACGACAAAGAAAAACACTCCATTAGTAGTGCTGAAATACAGGTACGTGTGGGAAGGCTCATAGATACTTTGGAGTAATTTTAATGAAACCTGATTCATGAATTATGTAATTCATGTAATGCTTTGTTAGGATCATATTGGGGAAAAAAATGACAGTTATTCCAGTTGCTAGGCTCCAGTCCTGCTTTTTGTGAAGTTACATGTCAGTTGTTAACATTCAGACTTCATATTCCAGGGAGGTGAAGGCACATAGAGAATGTTTTGTATGAGGAGGGGCTGAGACCGTTGGCACTGGTCAGCCTGGGGAAGAGAAGGTGGAAGGAGAATCTTATCAGTGTGTATTAATACCTGAATGGAGGGAATGCAAAGAAACCAGACCCTTCTCAGTGGTGTGCAGTTAGATGACAAAAGGCAATGGACCCAAATTAAACCCATGAAATAGCATTTCAAATCGCATGAAAATCATTTTTACTCTGATGGTCGTAGGACCTTTCCTTGGCAAGGAACATTGCCAGGTGGTGCAGATGATAGGCCTCCTAGGGTGGTAAAGGGGCGAGTCAGACATTGAAACAGGTTGACCAGAGGTATTATGCAGTCTTCCCCTATGAAGATGTCCAAAACCCAGCTGGATTTGGTCTTGGGCAAACTGCTGTGTGTGGCCCTAGGGGCATTGGACTAGATCTCAAGAGATCACTTCCAACCTCAACCATTCTGTGATTCTGTATCACTTGGCTCTCCTAAACACCGAGTTTAAGTTTAGTATAATTCCTGGAGCTTCTTAATAAATTTGTTTCTCCTAGGAAGAAAGCAAATAACTCATATTAAAAAAAACCAAACTTCATTTCAAGGAAGGGGAAAAAAAGGCACCTTCTCTGGTTTGAGAGCAAGAATATCTGGTCCCTAATAGAAGACCTTAATGCTTATGCTGGTTATTGTGTTTCCAGTATGTGCATAACTTTAATGCATGGTTAATTTCTTATTTATTAGTAGCTTATAAATGGAATGAACAAGTTAAAAATATCCTCCTTCCTGAGTTTGTTTAACTGTATTTTATATAGCCTCCCAAAGAAGATGGTAAAGAAACAGAAGTAGAGGAAGTGGCAGAGAAAAAGGAAGAAAAACAAGATGAAAAAGAAAAAAGGGAGACAAAAGAAGTGCAGACAGCTGAAACTAAAATAGATAACATTCCTCAGAAGTCTCCAAAGAAAATCAAAACTGTGCAGTGTAAGGTGATGCTTCTGGATGGCACGGAATACAGCTGTGACCTAGAGGTAAGGCATCAAGTTGTTATATAAAGAGCTTTTTCTGTAGGGAAAAGAAAACTTGCTTTCATTGTACGGAGTGTTTAACGCTATTGCTAGGAGTCAGTTAACGTTTCAGTTTAAAATTCCACCTTTAAAACCATATCAGTTTATTCTTAAAAATGCCCTCTGCGGTACACTAGCTGATTATCTGGCATCTCAAACTTGATTTTGTTTTTCTAAAACATTAAGGTTGTCCTGAAGGTAGTTTGACATGTGCTAATAAAATTTTCTTGAGTTTCTTAATTTTTTTAAAAGTTATCTCAGCTGGAGATAAAATTTAAACTTTTTAAACTTTAAAGTTTAGAAGAAATTTTTTTTCAGAACGAAAAATTCCATTACAGGTATAAAACACGTATTTATATTTAAAGTTCTGTTCTAGTTCCACATTTTCACAGCAGTGTGGATTGCTTGTTTTCAACTGTAAATCACTGGGTTAGATATTGTATGTAATTTGTCTGTTAAATCTGACTTAAGATCACTAACAGAAACAGGGATTTTGGGCTGAATGGAAGATAGTTTCCTGGATTTTATGGCTTTTATATCCTTTGAATATATATGTTTGTCCAAGTTTTAAGTCAAATAGTAGTTCTTTAATATTTTACATTTCTCTCCTATATTTTACACTAGACTGTTTGTTTGAAATGGGGGGGAAAACATTTGTTCTGAACCCCACTCAAGTTGGTAGGTGTTACATTTTGCATGGTGTAACCAACTGATTTGTGGTGGTGCCCAGGCTGAATATGTGAGTTATGAAGAGTGGTTACAATCTTGTGCCTTTTCTAAAACTAGACATCTAGAGATATCTTTCATATTGATCTAGGGATGAAACAGTGGCAATGTTACGGCGTTTCCTAGATCCACCTGATTGATTGAAAAAAATTTCCATTTTTGTCCAACATATATTGCTCAATTTTTGATGTAGTACACACATTGCAAGTCATGTGGTAATGCAGGCTTCTGCTTGAAGCCTTTTGTCTGCTCTTGTGCTGCTTCATTTTTGCAGTGTCCATCAGTCAGTCCCTACGCTGTTTGATTGTGGATTTCATTAGGCTTATTGGTATTTAGTTGCTTGTGTACAAGTCTTTTTGCATTCTGTCATATAGCACTGGATGGATACTACTCACCTGTCCTTCCACATCTTGCCTTTAGAGAAGGCTAAAAAAAGATGCCTGTTTTAAAGACTTTCCAACGTTTCATTACAAATCTTATTTCATGCATTAGTACAGCTGGCTTTTTAAACCCTTTCTGTAATAAAACTTCTCCTATCAGCTGAGAAGTTCCTATTTGTTGTTTATCAATATGAAATACTGCTTGGGAATGTTTTGCTGCAGTTTGATGGAGGTTTTAAAGCTTGTGTTTTGTAGTTGTTAGTAGTACCAGTTTTCTAAGGCCTCCATTACAAAATTTCTATTCTTGATACTAAAACAAAGCAATTTCAGTGTATGTTTCTTAATGTACAGTATTTTAGTCCTACACGGATCTTTCTCTGACTGTGTCGGATGTAGACCACCATAAATCAGGCTGACTGTAAAAAGCAATAGTAAAGCTTTCATTACTGTTAGTTAGGTCTGCTTATTATTATGTTGTGTATCCAGAAGAAAAAAATTATTGACATAAGCAGAGCAAGAACATGAAAAATATACTGTGGAGTAATTTCTCTCCACAACACTCTCCCATTGTATGGGCTGTGCATACTTATGATCTAAAGTTGCAGGAATTTTGTCACCAGACGTACTTGAAAAGTATTTCTATTTATGTATTAGTATGAATATGTATAGAGAAACCAAAAATTGACTGCAGGGTAGTAAACCTGGAGTAGTTGTTAGTTTGGGATTTTTTTTTTTCCCCACTTAAATCAGGATGTTTAAATCTGAATGGTATCTCTGTTTTAATTAAGGGCTACATGAGTTTTATCTTCTTGGGCTTTTTCCCCATCCTAAAATGAGACCTAAATGAAGTGGTGGCTTACCACAGATCTAAGAATATACCATTTTGTATTTATAACCAAAAGATTCTATTCTGCAGTATTTTAAGTCTGTCATGATTCAGTTAAGTCATTTGGCAGGAAATAAGTTCTCTCATTATTTGCAGTAAGAGTTTCCTGTAAGAACAATAGTAAAATTAATTAAGAGGGGAAGAAAGTGGTGAAGAAGCAATTGGTTTTATATGTTCATTTGAATTATCTATAGGACACGAGCAGTGCTGACTGCAATTTTATAGATGAATTCATGTTCTTAAATACATGTAGAGTGTTTTATGCTCTATTACCATATCAAAATACTTAAAGTCTCAGAAAGCTGTATCAACCGATAACTGAAATTTCAGTTTGTGTTTTTGTAAAAGATCCTAGGAAATTTCTGATACTCTTTTTTAGTCTTCCTCCAATATTTAGTGTTTGGGTAAATGTTGGTTTACTTCTGCTTTTACAAAGTTAGTGAAGTGATACAAGAATTAAAAAGCAAAGAAACAAAATTTCTGAAGTCAAAGCCCAGTTTACCTTGGTTGACTTTCTAGTAAATCAGGTTTTAGTTTGAGACTATTGTCATGATTTTAACATTCCTGATGCCTCTTCCAGTTTACTATGGACTGTAGACCAACTTCTTTATATTTAAAATATATATGCTTGCTAATGGCGAAGTAAAACTGAAAGATGCCTTGTTTTTGTCACTGTTACTTGATGGCTTTTGGCAGAATCCTGTCTTTTCTAATTGCCATTCTAAACCTTCATGATAATCAATAATAAAATCTGAGCTAATACAGTATTGTGGACTTTTCTGTTTGAGTTGTAATCCTGTTCCTTTTTTCTTGTAGAACTGCATCAATTTGTAGTCACAAAAATTAAAAGGAGTGTGAAAATAAACAAAATATGACCCATTAGTCTCTGTTAAATGTTACCAATTGTTCATTCCTATTGTATGTGTCTTTATATAAGACATTACCCGGGAAGAGGCATAAAAGGAAAGAAAGCCATGATGCAGTAGCTTCAGTGTCAGCACACAGATCAAGGCTGATCAGAATTCTCGGCAGTAACTAAACACTGAGACTTTTGTGGCCAATTAGTAGATACGGTATTAGACAATTAATTAGTAACAATGGCGTAATCATAATATGAGGACTTAATACTTGAGTTCAGCTATTATATACCTAAGACTCACTAGAATCTAAATAGAAAATCTTGAATTTATAGTAATGCCTTATTTCTTTAAAAAAAAGTACTGATGCATTATTCGTAGAACATAAGCTGTTTCAGTCAGAAAAACTTTACTCTTCCAGCTTGAGTATATTCTGATCAGTAAATGGTTAATGGCAAAAGCTTGAAGATGTTTTTTGGAAACTAATGGAAAAAGGGAGTGTTATGGTTACATGTGGGAACATTTGAGATAGAGAGACAAGTCCCATGGGACCTTATAGAATACACCCACTAGTACTGAGGGAGCTGGCTGCTGTTGCTTCAAGGCCAAAATTGACCATATTGGAAATGTCCCAGCTGTCAGGGGAACTTCCTGGGATTTTTTGGAGTGGGGGGGGGAAAGCAAATGTCATTCTTATTTTCATGAAACCTTTTTTAAATGCCATCTTAGGTTCTTAAAATTCATAGTTTTGTGTATGGCCCTTTTAGCAATATGATTAATTCTCACTTATTTTTGCTTGTAGGAAAAAGCAGTTCCATAAAATCTCACCTGTTCATCATGATTGTCCAAGTATCCGTTTTTCTCTAGTTTTTTGTGGGGTTTTTTTGTGGGTTTTCTTTTTTGAAGTAAGATAAATCCCTAAATAATTGAGAACACTTAGGCTTGTTCTGCGCTTGTACAATTACAAGCCTGCACTTTAAGACTTCATACTGTCTGGAAGGACAGATGAGTTCAGGTGTAATATCCCTAGCATTTCCTATTACCAGCTTCTAAAATAGCAGCTCTTTTGTTAGTGCTCATTGAATTCTATGATGTATGCCAGTTGTTTAGTCTGACACCTCTCTATTTCCTTCTGTTTTCCCTTATTTTGAAAAGCAGTCTTACTATAGATTGAGGTGCTAGATGAGGCGTTCTGACAGGTTTTTTTACTTTATTTCCATTCTTTTTTCTGTCCATCTTGTTCGTAATTTTTCCTGAGAGAACAGAATATCCACTGACAATAGTCTGTGTGCTTAGGAAGAAATGCCATTTCAGTAGACCAGAAACTGCTCTCCAAACTCCTGTCCACATGATAGTTAGATTTCCATCCTGCTTATATTCCCTTCTGCTTTGTGAGCTTAATTTAGTTTTAGACATATTTGTGGTTATGTTTCTTCAGCTCCAATGATTTAAAACACTTCAACACACTTAATTTTTTATAACATGATTTTGAATTTTGGATATGGAAAGAAGGAAACATCGTTTCATATAATGTTTTTTTCAAAACCCAGTTTTTACGCATGCAGAACTACCCCCTCCCCCACTTTCCATTCCCCCCAACACTGAAGCTGATTTTGTTTCTTATTTTGCAAAGTAACGTTTGGTACAAATTACATTAGATTAATTTCTCAAAGATGACTGAAATAGCTTTTCTTTTAAGCTTAAAAAAATTGATAATTCAGTGAAGTGCTAGTGAGCTTTTACAGAATATGTAAAACAATTGTATTGGAAAAGAGGCTACAGTTTTTGCTTGAGGTTGGTGTTTAAGGGGAGTTCATCTGGAATTAGTTTTTTTAAACATATATCATCACTGAGACTTAGACTAGGCCACAAAAGCCCTATAGAGGTTGTTCTGGACCAGAGTCTCCGTGCTTCACTGAACATTTTTAGAAATTTAATATTTACCAAGTGACAAGTGGATATCCTAACCTGTAAATTGAGTTCAGCTATATTCTGAAACATTTGAGTTCTGTAGTATGAAGCTGAGATAGGTAGAGGAATTAATTTAAGTGAATTGGTCAAGTCCTGTAATTGTAATGTGGCTGAAGTGAATGTGTATGTGTTAACATACTTGTTTTCTGTCCTGGCTACCGTGGATTAGTTTTCGTAATAATTATCTTTATATTCTCAAGGATCTTCTTGTCTTCGTAAGGCAAGATCCCCTGTAAGCAAGAGGTTAATGCTACATTATTGTCAGCTGAAAAGGACAGGGGTGGAAGTAGGTTTTGCATAAGGAAATCGTATATCATGTCTTTTTTTTTTTTTTTTTACTCTGGAATCTTCAGATGGGAGTCTTTGGAGCAAATATATGTAAGAAATGGAATATATATGTACTATTTAAGAAAAAAAAACCCAGTAAAAATTGCAATCCAGTTATAAACTTAATTATTACACTAAAAATTTGCATGTATGTGCATTTTGCTCTAACTGGATCTAGTTCCATTTATTTTGGACAGATTAGGTGCATGTGCAAAGTTAGCATCTATTATGTTAATAAAAAAGGGATTTATTACAATTTAAAGTCTAGTTAATATGAAATTGATGTAACTTCTGTCTAATGAGGCATTTTCTTGGAATCCGTATTGAGTTAAAGCACCTTTTGGAAAAAAGTACATGCGACATGCAGGTTGCATTGAGAGGTACATCAGAGTGAACAAAAACTGGTTTCTGTGACAAAATATTCTGAAAGTGAATTCTTGTAGTGAGTAGTACAGAATAGAAATGGGTGGGAGATGCTCACTGGGGAAAAATATAGCTTCAAGATGTTGAGATAGTATACTTATATATGAAATTGCGAGGAAAAAAGAAGTGTTCACTCCTGCTGAATTAGCATGTTTTTAATGGGATATTAAAACATCTTTGCAAATAACTGTAATTTGATGCTGTTCTTTCATAGTTCAGAATTTGCCATCAAATGTTGCTGTAGGAGTACAGGTACATTTGAACTCTTCGTGTTTCTTTGCCACTTGGGTTTTGTGTATTGATAATTACTTTAAGTTCTTTTTTTGCAGCCACCTAGTGTTGTCTAACAGTGGAGTTATTTCTTCTGGCTTGTTTTTGCATGTCTTTCCCATTGCCCCGGGCATGCCTGCCATGGTTGATCTTTGGATTTCAGGATAAAGCAAATCTCAGATATTTGTCTTTTTTGACGTTACTTTGTAAATTAATTTATCACCTCTGACAGTCATCTGTTGTTTTCCCTTAGAACTCTTTATTTTGCCTTAGCAGATCTTCTGACTGGTGTCAACTTGCCAGTTTAAACATTAAGTCAATAATTCTTTATCTGTGGAACTGTTTGAACAGATATTTCAGTCTCTTATGTGATTATTTTATTTTAACTTCTTATCTGTCTTTGTACTTTCATTACTTTTGAAGATGCAAAATTGAAGGACCTGGTTTATAGTCTTTCTGCATTATAGCTTCTCCAAATATCCTTTCTGAATGCCAGTGTAGATACACCACCTCTAGGCAACACTGTTGCCTAGAGAAGTCCATGAGGTGGGAGCGTTACTAAGCTAAACCTGCTAGGTGAAACCTGTTCCTCAGTTCTTTGTGGTTTGAAATTCTCACTGTAGTGATTTGTGGTTTCTGATCTTTCCCAGAAATGAACTGCACTCAATTCACCAGTGCAGAGATGCTGATGGTAATCTTGCATGGTTGATAAAATGTGGTCTGTAAATAATTACTCTGTATCTTGACTACTTGCTCTGGGGAGTTAAAATTTGAGTGGGAGTAGTGTTATGAACATTTATACCAGCCACTCTTCAAACTTGCTTTTTATTGGTTTTTTTGGAACCTGTAAAGTTTTATAAGGCAGCAAAATATCCTCCATTACAATGTTATATTAAATTCCTTTAACTTTTAGTATTTTAGTTCCTTAAGTCCATAGGTTCCATATTAATAAAATAGATGGATTTTCTGTGCTCTATTTCTCTGAAGGAATCTTCTGAAATAAATCAAAAAATAATGTATTGCATGCAAGTACTATACTAAATAGCATGAGTTACATCTACACAATATATGCATTCATAGAGCATGAGCAATTAATTTAATTATTTTAAGCTTAAAACTATTGTAACTCTTAAAGATAACGTCTACTTAGCCTCAGACTCTTCAGAGTAATATGTGACTGCTTGGAGAGATGGAAAGAGGAAGAAGCTATTGTTGAATAGTTCTGAAGGAGCATGACTTAAAACAACTTTCATGGGCTGTGAACTGTTAAAAAACTTTCAGTTACCTTTCATTACTTTAAAGAGAGCTAAAGGAATAACAGCCTGTAAGTTTATCACAGGGAGTTGCCAAGGTATTGAGGATGAAAGCTAATGAGTGGTATTTGCCAAAAACTGACTGAACCTTTGTGCTTGCTTGAAATGACAGAACCATATTAAAGGATAAAATAACCTTGGTTCATGATTCAATAGCATAATATTTGAGATGTAATGGCAGTTGAGTTTTTATAGGTTGAATGAGCAGACTTTTGGAATGTTTAAGACTTAATTTTCAGGAGCAATTTTAATTTTTTTAACACAGTGCGAATGATGTAATTTTGACCTACTCCTTTCCTGATAATTGAGATCTGTGGGAGGTATAAGTTACTAATATAATACCATAAAGTACATGTATCTCTTGTTTTCATGAGAGAAATAAACTTGCTTTTTTCCTCTCAGTTCTGTGGTCTTGTAGATAGTTGTGAGGAAATTCTGTCATTAAATTTGGGATCTGCAGTAAAGACTTGTTCAGATTTTCTGTTTCAAATATAAACTGTGTTTTAGTAGAGAATAACACAGTTCAAACAAACAAAAAGAAGTGCTAAGTGCATAATGATTACTAGTTAGAAGCAAATGAAGATCCTATTGGGTTTGTTTACTGCATTCAGTCAGTGGTCTAATTAAATATTTATGACAAAAGGCATTTAAAGGATGCCAGCACTGACCGTATTTTATGCACGTATGAACAAGTGAAATATATTGGAGTTGACACCGACTCTATGGTTACTTACAGTTTGCTAATACAAAGTAAAAACATGTTTGCTCAATGTACAATTAAGATCAGTCTTTAACCCTGAATTAAGAAAACTCTGAATGAAGCTGATATGGAACAGATGTTTAATTGTAGCTGAGTTTTGATTTGCAAATCTTTTTTCTCACTGCTCAGATGTGTAGTCTAGGTTTATTCAAACACTAAGTGGTCTGTTTAAAGTATGACATCTTTTATTTAGGAAAAGGAAAATAGGGATGATGTTAAATTTGGCACATTCTTAAAATACTTGTCTAGGTTCAACAGACACCACTGAAAGTAATGTTTATATGTGACGTCATCTCAGTCCCTGGGGATTTTTTGTCTTTCTCCGCAGCATTGAGCATGGCCCCTTGCCAAGGGTTCCTTGGGGCCATTCTGCTTAGGTTCTTTCCTGCTGCTTTTGCACCTCCAAGGCACCACTCATGCCCTTGCTCTCTATCTTTCTTTGCCTTTCCAAGTTTGTAGCAGGAGTGAGCTCCTGTATTCCCTTGGTTTGATTTTCCCTAGGGGTTCTTGTTTGTATAAGGCAGTCTGGTTTGCTGCAGCATCAGGAGCTGGCACTTTTCAGCTATCCCTGCATGCAGTGCAAGTGCAGGCCAGGCATGAGAGCACTTTTCATGCATCACTGGCCAAGGAGTACAGCAAAGCAATTTTTTGCAGCCAAAAAATATGCTTGTCATTGATATGTATCATTCTTTTGAAAATAACCCAGGCCGTCGCACATCTCCTCCTCTTTTGCATGTGACCAGTACCCGTCTTTATTCTTCAAGTCTCAGGAAACAGAGACTGCCAGGTTCGTATTCTGGCTTCTCCTTTCTGTGGCCTTGCCTTTGCCAGACTGCAAGGGATGTTTCGATGTTTTAAACAAAACTGAAGAATGCATTAGCCTGGTCCTGGCTACAGAATTGCATTGTGTTAATGCCTGTGAGCATTGGCTCTTAAACCGATTCAGAAAAATAAAATGAAATAAAATCCTTTTTCCACCTGTAAATCTGTGTCTTTGAAAATGTTTTTAGAGCTGAAAAAACCCTGGCATTTCAGGCAAATACCAGTCTCATAGTTAGCTCCTGGGTACTGCTCCTGTGCTTGCCTTTAGACATTTGTGGTTAGCAACTTTGGAGATGGACCCTCGCTCTGATGGAGTACTGTTGTTCTCAAATGTAATAAAATGTTTTATTACATTTCTCCAAGGGAAATGACTCAAACATTTCTAAAAGTGAGTACAAGAAGAAAAAAATCTCTGGGGAAATAATAGGTATTGCACACCTCAAAAAGTTTGCAGTCATTCAATTTGGGACCATCTCCTGCATCTGGCTAAGGATTTGATCTCTGAGGAGATATGTGGAGTTCTGCCATTGTGTGGAAATCCAGATAAACTGAATGAACACAGAAAACGTTTAAAAACTGTACTTGTTTTTCTTGGCTTTTTTTTTTTTTTCCAAATTTCTTCAAATGGTTAAATTAGTTTGAGGTAATCCACAGCTCTCATGCCCATCAGATGGTACATGCCTCCTTCCCACACAGAGACAGTCAATGCCTAGGCTGGGACATGATTACCCATTCAGTCCTTTCTGCTAGTGCAGGACGGGGGAAGAAATGTTGAGATTTTCCTCCGCGTGTACTGCTAGAGAAAGGAGAAGGCAGGAATAAGAGTAGGATAGACTGTTTCAGATGGAAGAGACCTCCAATGGTCATTGAGTTCAGCTGCCTGATGACCAACCTTTTAAGGGTAAGGAAGCACCCATGTCACAAGGGCTGACCAAAAGGCCATGTCCAAATGACTCTTAAACACTGAGAGGCTTGGAGCATCAACCACCTCTCTAGGAAGCCTATTACACTGGCTGATCATCCTTGTGGTAAAGAAAGGCTTCCTAATGTCACATCTAAACCTTCCCTGGTGCAGCTCTGAACTGTTCCCACATGTCCTATCACTGATCTCAGGGAGAAGAGCTCAGCACCTGCCTCTTCACCTTCCTCAGGAAGCTGTAGGGAGCAATGAGACCACCCCTCAGCCTCCTTTTCTCTAACCTAGACAAGCCCAAAGTCCTAAGCCAGTCCTCACAGGACATTCCTTCCAGCCCTTTCCCCAGCTTTGTTGTTGCCTTCTGGACATATTCAAGGACCTTCACATCCTTCTTAATCTGTCGGCCTCAGAACTGCTCACAGTGCTCAAGGTGTGGCCATACCAAAGCTGAGTGCAGCAGGATAATCACCTCTTTTGTCTGGATGGTTGAACAGTGTTTGATGCCTCCCAGGATGGGGTTTGCCCTCCTGGCTGCCCAGGCTCTCCCTGCTGGCTCACACTGAGCTGCTGCTGATGAGCACCTCCAGATCCATTTCTGCAGGGTTGGTCTCCAGCCATTCCTCTCTCAGTTTATACTTGTGCCCAGCATTACTCTGTCCCAGGCACAGAATCTGGCATTTGCTAAATTTCATGTCACTGATTGCCCAATGCTCTGATCTATCCACATTGCTCTGTAGGGTCTCTTGTCTCTTAAGAGAGTCAGTAGCACCTCCCACTCGAGTATCATCAGCAAACTTGCTAATGGTGCATTCAACTCCTGTGTCCCTATCATAGATAAATATATTGAACAGAACTGGTAGCTGTGAGTGTTTATATTGCATCAGTAGTTGGCAACTCTTATATAGCCAAACAGATCCATGATCTCCTAATTCCGAGTTGCTTAGAAATTTCCATTGTGTATGTCGGCTGCAATTGCTTTGCTCTGGTTTGCACTTTTTGTGAGAAGAAGGTAAAGGACAGAAAAATGCTACCTCTGGTTTTATGAGGTGATTGCATTATGAAGTGGCATCTGCAGTGTGTAAATACAGGCTTGAAATTGGTACTAGAATAACCTTGGTTACATGTTCTTTTTATGTTCTCACTTAAAAGAAAGCGTAACTTGGCAGCAATACAGAATACTGCTGATCTGAGTACTCTTGTGTTTTAAACTGCTGGCTCTGTGAGCATGTCCTGACTTCTCAGCCTCTTGGTGTAGCTAGGTTGAATGTGCTCCCCTTCTTGTGGGACCGAGTATGGACTTAAACTTTCACTGACATTTCTGCATTAGAATTTGGAATATGAATATTTCCTTGTTTTCAGTGCTAGTGTTTGTTGTGCTATAAACACATATATGTGTCTATACCTATGCATAAATGTATATGTATGCGTACATAGAATAAGGATAGTGATTATAGTTTACACATTGTGACTATCACTTGACATCTCAAACACCTGGTAGAAAATGAAATTGAATCCATTTTAAAAGGTAACAAACTATGCAAACTGTGATGCTGCCTTCTTAAGAGTGCCCTGCTCTATTAAAATATTTCTAACTTCTGAACTGACTGGATCACAACAGTTATCTTCTGTTTATGTTTAGAGACATTCTACTAGGAACAAGAGTTTTTCCAGAAAAGTTATGTTATATAATTTAAACTGTGTAGTAATGCCTATCCTCAATTGATTTACAAAGAAATTGCACTTGAAAAGTTTGGTTTTGCAAATTAATTACTCTTTTAGATTTTTCAAACTATATCACTATATATATATATATGTGTAAATGAAATAACTAGGAGTCTTTCAATTTTACAAGTAGGATCTTGCAATGAAAACCATTGCTGGTACTGAGAGGCTTCTTATGCTTTTGAATCCAAAACAGTGCTCTAGAAATACTAGTTGCTGATGGTATCATGTCTTTTCATTTTGCTACTGTCTAGAATGTAGACTCACAAACTTGGGCTTTGTGATATGGTGGTGTTTTGTCTTATGTGGAAGAACCCTGACCTGACAAAAAGATGTTTAAAGATACAGGGGACACTGCTAGTGTATCCAAGTTCTTTGTTGATTATGACTTCCTAATAAGAAACTGTGCAATATTTTATGGTTATACTTGCAATATATTTCCTGTAGATTTGCCTGCTTTATGTTTCTATATGTCAAAGACTTGGTATTAACTGTGGGTTTTAGTATATAAACTTTATAAAAAAGCAGCTGATTCCAGATCTGGGCTTGATACGATAGCATGTATTATTTTTGCACTAATCTATAGATTTCTTTTACTGAAATTTGTAGAACTGAAACTTGTATTTGCAAGGTGTGATCATTGACCTGCACATTGACTTTGGAAAAAAAGTGGTGTCTATTACATGCATCTAAGATCCTTTGAACTCTCTCTTGCTTACATTTTCCTCACTTTCAATTTACCACTTTTCTATATTGGTGATTTTTCTTACTAAGATGAAGGTGAAGCTGTCAAGAAAATTAAGTGGTTACTTCAGATGCTTAGAGGAAGTAGTCATCTTTCTTGAGGAGTAAGATTTTTTTGAGAGTACCAGACTTAAAATTGCCCGCTCCCCATTTCAGAAGTCACTGTGACTTCTACATTGCATTGCCTTGCTACTTGGGCTACTAAATGTGGTCATTCTATAATTTTGCTTCTGTGAAAGCTTTCTGATCTTTGTAAGTAGCATGTCTGCAGGACAATGCGATTTTGAATAAAGCTCTGGATTCTTGGGGAATAAACCAACAATGCCTTCACTCTTTGCTCAGTGCATACCTTCTTTTCTCCCCTCTCCCTCCGCTTTTGGCCTTTACCACCCCGTGCCGTGGAGCCGAGCTGCGGGAGTGCCGGAATGGGGCATGTGGAGCGCTCCGCCACTGCCTGTGGGGACAATGGCCACAGTGTCACCAGGGCCTACACAGCGGCAGTCGATGGCATTGCTGTGGAATGGCAGTGGTGTGTGGCATCTACTGAAATCTGTAGGATAAGCAAATGCAAAAATTCCTATAAGCTGACAGGCCTCTGAAAAGGCCATGTTGTGGCCTCAGTGATAAATGCCACAAATAGCAGAGCTGTCATGAAGGAGTTGGTTCAGACTGGAGCCTGCATGCCTATCACAGTCAGATTTGAACTGTGGAAAGAACGTCTCATCTTCCCACCCCTGAGCATGTGGTGTGAGCCGTCTGCTCTAAATCTTTGTCTCCTGTCAGCTGCCATCTCCAGTACAACAAATCTTTTCCTTAAAACCTGGCGCACAGAAGTAGAGCCTGGACCTGCTTTTCATTACTGGCGCTACAGACATATGGAATGTTTACATTCCCAGTTTCAGGTACAAGAATCACAGAATGATAGAATGATTTAGGTTAGGAGGTACCTTAAAGATCTTCTAGTTTTAAACCCCCTACTTAGGCCGAGACACCTTCCACCAGACCAGGTTGCTCAGAGCCCCCTCCAACCTGGCCTTGAGCACCTCCAGGGGTGGGACATCCACAACTTCACTGAGCAATTTGTTCCAGCGCCTCCCTACACTCACAGTAAAAGATTTCTTCCTAATATCTAATCTGCACCTGCTCTCTTTAAGTTTAAAGCCATTACCCCTCGTCCTGTCGCGACATACCCTTTCCTTCCCTTCTCGCTTAAGCCCCCTTTGGATACTGTAAGGCTGCTGGAAATGTCACAAGAAGAACAGATAAAACTTCAGGACTGACTGCCATTTGCTTAAGCTCTAGCAATACTGAGCTCACCAAGTGAGTTTAGAAGTGGCCATTTAAAAACCCTTTTAAAAGAGTACATTAAAATGATGATCAACCTTCAATTACTATATTTATAAAGTAGCAGACTATGATACTGAAGCTAACCTCAAATAAAACCTTCAGGGTTTTTTCCTTTGTTACTGACTTTCACAAATAATATTTTTAGGAAGAATAAACTTCTTGAAGATTCCTTATTTTTGAGCATCTAATGAATTTCTTGGGTACTGAGATTGCAGAAATACACAGACAGAAAGCAGCCATCTTATTTTCTGCCCCTCAAAATAAACCACTGCAGTATAGACAACTGGACATGTAGCATATTTTCAGCTTCTGCTTGTATGCTGCTTCTGCTGGTCTGAGCGTCAACTCTTAGTGGTCTGCTTGTTCTTTTTGTCTTTTGAAGATAACACACTTTATTTTTCAGTGCACGTATATCATGTGATTCATAAGTCACTGAGATGTATATCAAAATGATAAAAATGCTAAAGTTCATAAAAATGAACACGGTAGAAACGATAATAACTTTTAGAAGATAATATAGAAAAAATTGGCTCAAATAAAGAAGTCTTCCATTTTAAAAATAAAGATCCAGAAAAACTAAGACTATTCAGTGACACTTAATAGTGCAAAACATTTCGATCTTTTAGGTACTGAATTTTCCTTGTGTATTTATGTTGCTCTTTAGGGTTTTTTTGATGTATTGAAAAAAAATTGAAATTTCTCTGTTTTTTGTCAAGGATATGTATAGCTTTGAAATATGGTGAACAGTCTTTGTAAGAAAGCTCATCGTTTTATAGTCTGCTTTATGTATATTTTAAATTTTCCTGAATAATATCGTCGAATAACAGTACCTGTAATTAAGGACCTTACTGATTTACTTATATCACTTTTCTCTTTTTTCTAATTTTTTTTCCTTCTTTTCCTACCCTCCCACTCCTCAGAAAAGAGCAAAAGGACAAGTGCTGTTTGATAAAGTATGTGAACACCTCAATTTACTGGAAAAGGACTATTTTGGATTGTTGTTTTATGAGAATTCAGAACAGAAGGTAAGCCTGTATGAGGGTTTTGTTTGTTTTTCATCATTGCCACTCACTTCAATAGTTCAGTGAGGTATATACTATTAAATGTTTACCATTTCAAACACTTGAGTAAATTTTGCTGCCTTTTCTCCTAGATGTGTAAGAATACTTTGTTCATGAACATGAAGGGAATCTAGCCCATAAATCTGTAATGACTAGGCCTTTGAGTTCCTTTATTACTAATTTTAAACTTAAAGAAATATTTTGGTATTTGTAAAGAGACTGAAGCTGGTTCATCACTGGTATTGGATGCTAATTTTACAAATGAATGGTGTTTGAGATGACTGCATTTGAAAGGATTTCTTAAATACCATTTGGTAACTTCAGTCTTCTTTTGCACTTGCTTCTTTGTTGGATGGTTGAGCACATCTAGATTGCTCAGCTGAGAAAAATCTTAAATCAGTCAGTGGCAAGTGCTCCATTAATTACAGAAACACAATTTATCTTTCTAGCATCTTAACATTTAGAGTTATGGGCTGGACTGCCTGTTGCTTCCTCCATGAACTAAAGATATGTGTAGTCATCTTTTTCTTCATAAAAATCTTCCAGATGAATAATTACAAATTGAAGCAGGAAAAATTGTATTTCTTTTTAATCTGTATTTGTAGTAGAAGCATCGTTGCGTCATACTGCATCTAAAAGTTTTTGCTTTTTTTCTGTCATCTTCCTCTTATCGCTATTTTTTAAAAAAATAAGTGTAGTTTCATGGTCTGAATAAATCTGAATTTCTGACAACCTCCATTTAGCTAAAGCTGTTTTCTAGAGTTATTTGCTTTGCCGCAAAGCTTTCTGTGTAGTATTGAGCAAAATACTGAATTCCTCTATATTAAAAATCCCCATCTACAAAATGAGCTTGTTATAATATTGCTTAGAGATTTAATTTTTGTTCTTGATTTGTAAACCATTTCCAAGCATAAGAACTTCTCTGGTGTAACGATGAAGAACATCTCTGTTGATCTTCTGACTAATACCATAATCTTAATATTATCTGTTATTTTTGCTTGTTGCTTTATTTGTGCTTCTCACTATTGAAAAACTGTACTGTACATACACAATAAAATAACATAAAACAGCAGTCTGATCTCTGGCAAGAGAGAAAAGGTCTAATACTAGATCTGGGATCCTTGACTTGTACCAGAAAATAGCCCACCTGAGTAGATCCCAGAAGGTAAAATAGGGAGCTTTGGGTTTTTCAAAGTTCAGCAGAAAAGTCTGGATTGGTGTAGGGTTTACGTATTTTTTTCTTCTCTCCCTTTTTTCTTTTAATGTATCTCTAGTTGGACTAAGACTTTCTTGATACTCCTCAGTCATTTGAATAGAGAAATAGAGGTGCACTCTTTGAAAAGACCCCATCTGTTTTTTCATGTGTCTTTTTCCTTGGAGATACTAAAAACTTCACTGAATATGAACCTGGGAACCTGATCTAATTCAAAACTGACTCTTGAATCACACTTGGACCAGTTATGTCCAGAGGTCTCTTTCAGTGTGAATGAGTCCTTGAATTCCTTATCCATTGACTGTGAAGGTGGTACTGTAGCAACACTCATGAGTATTTACATAAATTAAGAGGTATTTACATAAATTAAGTGAGAAATATCTGATAATGGGGTCCTTATACAAAAGTGGAATAGATCACTTCTCACCTGAATTATGGACAGCAGCAGGCTTTTATTTAAAAACTTCTGGAGAAATCTGGTCCTTCTTGTTTTGAAGACTGAACAACCAGAGTTGCTGGATTTCGTCTTCCTCATACAAATACATTCCTAGTGTTATTTGGAGAAACTTAAAAAAACCTCTTTCCTAGCAAATTTACATTTCCCACCTCCTACGTTCTCAGAACTTTTGCTGAGTTTAGGGCCCTCTTTTTTGTTCACCTCCATAGTAAGTTTGAGTTACTTTTTAACTTCCATACCAGTTCTTTCTGATGCCTTTTTTTTTTCTGTTATGACTGTTGCCTTTTTACATTAAAATGCCACAAATCCCTGACCTCCAGGCCAGTCAGTACTAAATGCTGAATGGTGTGTTTTTCCTATTCTTGTGCGCTTATCACAGCACCCATTTATGAGCCAGCTGTTGAACCCGATGGCAGCTGTGGCATGTGGCAGCTGAATGCCAGGCACTCTTTTGAATTAGAGCTGCTCCCCAATGCACCATTGGGGTACCATTGGAGGAGGAGTCCTATTAACTCTCCTCCATGGGTGTTCTGTGCAGCTGGGAGAGAGGTTATGTCTTCCAATCAGACTGATTTTTGTTAGCTTTAATACACATCTTAAAGCTATTTAGGTCAAATTAGTAATTAATTATTTCTTTCATTTTTTGTAAATGTTAAATTTATTAGCCTGAAGTTTAGTTAGGGATTTCATTGCATTGCACCCTCAGAAGTTCATGAATGCTCCATTCACACTGTAATTGGTCTGCAGAAGTGTTAGAAAGCTTCTGCTCTTATGTTTTAGGTGCCAGCTGGAAATGCTGCTTTTCTGGATTTGTACAAAATACTTTTGTGCTGGTAGAGAACATTTTGTTCTTTGACAATACATTACTTTGTCGCATCTATAACTTTACCATTCACAAATTAAACAAATAGATTTCTGCCTACTGGAGCAAAGTAGTGTGTATACACTTTGTCTTTTGTTTTGAAAGACAGACCTGTCTATTCTGCATTAGAACTCTAATTTAGGGTAGATTCTTTTGTGGTGTTTGTTTTTATCCATAACAAAAGGGACAGATGCAAAAAAAACCCCCCACCCCTGTAATTATGACTATAAATGGAATATAAGCATCTGATTTTATTTGACAGAGCAGTAATGAAAGTTGGTGGCAAAGTCTGCTTCCAATAAGCTTATTTCAGACTTGGAAAAATAAGAAAAGGAACTACATAACTTGTGTAAAGGAAGGATTATTCTTCTCATCTTGCAGCATAGTCTGTATTGTATGTTCTTTTCTCCTGCTTTGCAGTGATAAAAGATGAAGCACTGAAAGTAAATGTACTCAGGAATCTTATTTTTCTTTTGTAGTTATTCCATGCTATATTCTCTATTTATTTACTTTATGTTATATCTAAAATGTAAGGGTTTAAGATATTTCTAGTTATTATATTTGCAAGAATATGAGTGTGTATAATTTCAGAATGGAATTCTTGCCAAAACTGAAAACCTATGATGATAACTGTAGCTGAACAGAGTGTCAGTTAAAATTATTTGAAGACTTACATTGTCTTCCAAGGCCTTTCCATGTCAAGGTTCTTCTAACAGAAAGCAATTTTTCTGACTTAAGCATTATAAATGGTATCCAGGATTTTGGAGAAGTGCTTTCTAACTCTTCCTTTGTAAAAATGTTATGGACTTTGCCTTCTCTGGAAAAATAGCTATTTCATAGCTATGAAAAGTAGAGATCACAGACAAAGCAAGAAATGTGAAATTGATGTATTTTTTTCAACATTACAATTGTAATACATTATAAGAAGAGGCTCTTGCTTTTTATTTGTAAATAGTATTCCTCTAATATATACATGGTGCACTTGGATTAAAATTGACTTGGACCAAGCTCATTTACAACAAAGAACTTGGTGTTTTGGGCCATATTCATAGGAGACACATTCTCTGTCAGCAGGGGTGATCTGTCTTAAAGATTTGCACTACTGCAGAAACGTAGTTCCACATTCTCCTAACCCATACAGACCTGTGAAACTAGACTAGCATTGCTGTCTTCTTGTAATAAGCTGGACTGTAATGGAGACTGAGGGATATGGTATTGGGAAACAGTGTTGCATCTGGAATTTGTTTGCTAGCACAGACTGATAAAGGTGGGTCACCTTAATACCCAGGATGCCCTGCCTTGCTAGGTTAGGGGAGAAACATTGATAGAAATAAGCCTTCGGCAACATTTATGCTGGCACTGAGGTGTTCCCTCAGACTTTAAACCTGCAAGTACCTGCAGTGGTCTGTGAAAAAGCAGATATTTTCCTTGGCCTCACAAGGCAGTATCTAACTCTTCCCTACATTTCACATCTGTCTTGGAAATGTTGCGAGACCTGCTGTCAGGCTGGCTGTATGATGTGTGTTTCTTTTGTGAATATGCTGTGTGTGTGTGTGTGTCTGGCCATGGGAAGTAAAGGTTCAAACACTCAATGAGGCAAAGTCTCAGTAACTGCAGTTAAAAGGTTTATGTTTCTAGTGTCCTACACAGCCTGTTTTTTAACATGTCTGGGTAAAACTAGTAAACAGGATTGTCTGAGTTACTGATGAATATATGTTACTGATTTCTTAGTCTCACTTCCCAAAGTTAATTTTTTGGATGATCTGTCACAAAACAGTCTATTTGCACATATCAGTAGTAAGTGAAATGCTAGGAGCTATTTAATAGGTTGCACAGGTTATATCAAAATATTTTTGGTGTTGAGGATTTTAAATGCTGGCTGTGGTTTGTTTTTTTTTTTTCAGAACTGGCTAGATTCTTCAAAGGAAATTAAGAGACAAATTCGAAGTAAGTACTTCTGTATTCAGATGTTGTGCTCCTTTTATTTCCTCACAGAGATATTCTTCATAAATCTAGTAGCCTGGATGTTGATTGCTTAAAGCTTAAAATAATTTCTATCCGATAGTGATGTATTCAGCCTTAAAGCAGAAAAAAAAATCTTCTATTTCCATCCTCTGTCCAAGTAGGGGAGACAGAGTCACTCAACATTATGCTGTAGAAGTTAATAATTATACTATGTTAGTCATTATTATATCACTGTAATGATTAATGACTATATTGTATTAGAAGCTAATCAAATATATTATTGCCCCAAAGTTTCCCCTTGTTATGTGTGACTAATAGTTGATATTTTTGCATCCTGAAACAGTAGATGTTTTTCAACTTTGTGCTGATACTTGGTTATTGGATGGAGAATGTGATCATGCAAAGATGGTCATGATAGTTGCCATAGGACTTTCTTACTTCAAAGGCTCACCAGAAGAATATGAACCTACAAAAAGAGAATTAATATGTTTTACAGAAAATGTATATTCTTCAATACTGATCAGTTTACCATTGACTTTTTTGATACGTCCATCATTTTCAGAGTGGAGGTGGAATAGAAAGTATAATCTTGGAATGTCTCACTACAGTGCTTTTCAGACTGAATCTGCTTAAAATGTCTTTCTACTTCCTATATTCAGTACATGATGAGTAATTTATTTTACTCTGTTTGCATAAAACTGTGTGAAAGCTCTTCACTAGCTGGGTAGCTTTTGTAGTAAATGGGGAGTGCATGGAGAGTACATCTAGGTGATACTCTCTGAGTCTACATATCACAAAATAAGTGACCACTAAAACATGCTAGACAGCCTTTGCCCTTACTGAACTTCTCCCCATTGCTTTACTCATTTGTGGCCAAACCAGAGTTTTTGTTGTTGTTGTTGTTTTGTTTTGTTTTAAATGGAAACTTTTTGGTAGTACCTGATAGGAAATTTAAGTAGGGAGAAGAGGGTGATGATAATATTTACATACCTAGACTTACAACACAACAAGAATTTAAGCTAAGAAACTGATTGTACTTGTAATTGAGAACAGCAGTGTGTTATTTATAATGACAAACACATAGTTTCTTTACTGCTCTTAACTCTGCTGTTAGAAGGCGATACTCATTTTTTCCAGAAGTCATAGTGGTGTTAATTCCATTTTCTTTAGATCTTTGCCCATTGATGAAATCCCTTAATAGGGAGGTGTGGTTTATATTTTCAGTACAGAAATGAAAGTTACAGAAGCATCCTTGGTAGCTAATTTTTTGATCCAACATGTTCTTGTGTAAGCAAACTTGACCTATTAAAATGATGAATGTACTAATATGCAAGTAGCAGCCATACTTTGAGTTAAGAAAAAGTTACTGGTATTGTAACTTCTGCAGGTCTTCAGTGAAAATCTATTAGTTGTCCAAATATTCAGGCTAAAGGCTGTTTTGTTTGGTTTTAATAAATGACGAAAGATGGAGGTTGTTGATACCTTTTGTATCAACTTCATTGATACAAATGTTGATACCTTTTTGTCTTCTGTAGCAATTTGCATGCTATCTAGCCCACAAGTTAGTGTCACAAATTTGAAGTGTAAGAACTGACCTGAAAAATTTTTAGATGCACTACACAAAGTTCTTTTTAATACTGTATCATATGCACTACAAAAAATATGTTAAGGGGATGTGATTTTCCATATAGCATGAAGACCTACATTTTATACTGGAGAGCAAGTCCAGTTATTGAATGAGGAATCATGACAGGAAATTTTATTTTTTTCCTCTGGTCTATTGAATTTCAGAGTTGACAGGCATAATAAAGCAAACAGTGAAGAACATGATTTTAAGTATCTTAAAAATGACGCTTGCTTACACCAATATGCAAGTAATTAGCATACTGTTAGTTGTGTTCCTCATCATTAGTCTATTAAAGTTTCCGGATATTGGAATATACTGCAGGCACATTTAATCCTCCAGCTACATGAGTATCAAGTAATGAGATTTTTTTTCTTTTCAGGCTTAATTGTAAATATATTTGTCTTTATTCAGGAATGGAAATCCTGTGTACAAAAATACTCATTAAATTTAAGATACCTGTGAAGCCTGTTAGTCCATTTGAAAGTTGGAAATGACAAAACACTTGAACCTGAGATTAGCTCAGTTGGATAGAGCCTGGTGCTAAAAAAGAAAACAAGCCAAGGTTGTGGGTTCAATCCCCTCTGTGGACCACTCACTTAAGAGCTGGACTTGCTGGATCTTTGTGGATCCCTTCCAAGTCTGAATATTCTGTGATTTCTTTTTCTCTTGTATGGCACAAACTGGAGCACTAGCGTTCTAGATAAGTGTATTTGGACAAATACATTGATCTGAACACACAAAGGTGACACTTTCGGAAATGTAGTTCAACACATCAGTTTGCAACATAATATTTACAATAATCTCTGTCTCTCTTTTAACTGTGAGCAACACCAGTGCTCCGCACATTGGGCATGTATGTACCACCTGTGACTGGGAAAGACAAAATAAGAATCCTGTAGTCTCCCTCAGGTCATTTTCTGCAGGCTGTCTCTTGCCGTGTCACAGTCCTCAGGCCCTCTGTGTGATCTCTTACTTGTACAGGTTGGCCATTGGCTGGGCAATTAGGTTGGATCTCAGCAATTACTGATGTTACTTCAGCTAATGAACATGATCCACAAGTTACTGTCTCTGTTCTCAGGGCTACAAAGGTGATAAAAGTCTTGTTTGCTTTCAGCCAGCCTGATCTCTTCAGGAAATTGAATTCTTGACTTTTTTTAACTCATGTACTTGGCTATCCACTGGCATGTGTTAAAACCTCTAATTACTTCTTTCAGGGACAGGTAGGTAATTACATTTCTGTCGCTATCTTCTTGAAAATTGCTACATCTCAAGTGGATTCAGGCTTTTGCAAAACTGAGAATCACAGCTAGAATATTGTGATGGTACAGGCAGTAGCAACTGACCCCAAAATAGTCAAATCTCAGATTACACAGAGGGTGTGTTGGGTCACCCTTATACAAAATTCAATTTGAGAATTTATCTGTTTAAACCGAAGGTAATATTATGTCAATTAAATCTTTTTCTGGTCTGCAGCATGGCTAGTATTTTTACTGCAAAAAATACTTCCTCATCACATATTCTGTGTTCTGTATCTTGTAAGAAATGGAGAGAGTTCAGATATTCTGAGGCTAGGGTACTAAGAGAAGTCTGAATTAATTAGGAAAGGGCTTGCATTTTAAGGTACAACTCTGGCTGTCTGATTTTAATGCTAATAAATGTATAGGTGTGCTCAAGCATCAAAATACGGTGGTCACTTTATGCAGATTCACTTTGTTTTATATCCATCTATTTTATGTATATAGCGATGTATTTTTAAGAGTTGTAGCTAATTTTCATCTAAGCTGATGACACTAGAGTATAGATTGTTGTTGTTGAAGAGAACTAAGTACCTGTGTCAAGGGAAGAGTTTTCTTGCAAAAGCTGACATACAAGAGATCACGAGTAAAAGCCAGAAAAAGCCTTTACTGGAAAAAAAACCTCTCACTGATTTTTCCCAGTTTAAATGGGATAAATCATGTTAATTTTACGCTGCTAGCTGGTTGGTTATATTGCATTCTTCTTCTCTAAGAATGTGCCTAAAGTTGCCACAGAAGCATTTTTGATGTAACAAGCTGGCTAGAAAAATTTTTGACATTTCTGTAGCCCATACTACTGAACGTCAAAACAGAGAGCCTTACCAGGGACAGAATGCTAAATACTATTTTAAATCAGCTTTGGGGTTTTGTTTTGTTTTGGCTACCAACTCAATAAAGGGCCAGCAAAAATGTGCATTATTATGTGAGGACAACTATGATTATATGCCTCGGTTGTGCAGCTGTAAAAAGTATGCTTTAGTGAGAAGTAGAAATATAGACTGTGCACATTGTAATAAACTTGCTAGTCTATATTTAGTGCTTTCAGTGATCAGGTAAAATACATGGTCACCAGCTGTCCAGGAAATATTCAGTACAGAGTCAACCTCAACATTTTTTTCAATTAATTAGCAATTTAATGTGTGAGTAGAGACATGAATTTTTTCACAAAGCCTGCACACTCAGAGGATTTGTGCACTTTTTGTAGAGAATATAGTTTTTTCAATTTTTTTTTTTCTTCAAACCACGCCTAAGTCTCCTGGCTGCAGTGCTTTCTGAAAGTTAGCTGTAGAAATGGTGACAAGAAAGAGCAACAGTTAAAGAGGAATTCATATGTGACTAGCTTAACTGCAGTTTTAGACCAGGAAAAACTTGAAGACTGGTTTAGTACCTGTGTGGAAGGACACATCCTTCATCCATTTCTCCACAGCTCTGTTAATATGACAGCTCTCCTTGAATGCTTTTTGCATAGATATTTTGGCCCTATTGCTCATATTTATCAGTTTGGTTTACTCAATATCAGCATTAAATTATGCTGATTCCCTAAGAGATGATGGAAGTAGGTTAATTGATTTCATCTTTAACTGTGTTTGTTATGCTGTATGTATTCATTACTGTTAGACTTTTTTTTTCCCAAGGTATTTTTGTCTTAATTCTGTCTTGCACTGCATTGCAGCAGGTGATGCAATGATAAGTGAGGCTTCATTTAAGGGTCCTGCCTTATTTTCTACACAAAACTGTAATTTTTCTAACGAAAACTTGTTAACTGAGAATAATAAGATACACTAAAACCCTGAGCTGTCAAAAAGAAATAGTGGCTTAGCAACCAGGTGTAGAATGATGTTCACACTTAAACAGAAATTGAAGTGCTTCAGTGAATAGTCATGTCTGAAAAACCAAAATAATTTCTGAAATGTTGGAAGACATTAGAAATTTTGGCACACCTCTTTACCTTTAGCAGATATGGAATTTCAGAACAGTTTGGGTTTTTTTAGAAAGTAGCCTTAAATAACAATGTCAGCACTTTTTTCTAGCATGGTGTTGGAAATGGCATTTCAGTCTTTTTTTTTTTTTACTGTAGAAAGACACATTTTTCAAAGCATGATTTATTTGTGTAACATAGATTTCTAAAATAATTTACTGTCCAAAATTCTAACATTCTGAAAATGTATTTTAATTATTGATCTGTGAGTTAGCTTTCAAATCTTAAAAATTTCTTTGCTATGACTAAAGGCAACATTTCATGCTTTTTCAAATTATTAATCTAGTTTTAAGCATGCTTTTGCTTAAAAAAATGCATGTGTTATTAACAGTTCTAACACATGAGAATTTAAATATCACTGCTATTATAGTTGTTTAATGTGGTGTTTCCCAGAAAAATATTTTAAAGTAGGAATGGCTAATATTTTTGTCTTCCATGCATTCTCAATGAATAATTTATTATCTTTCTGCTACATACAGCACAGAGCTCATTTTGATATCTCTTGTTCACAGTTACTGTACAGTCTCTCAAACTAAGTTTAGACAGGAGGAGACTGTTAGCCTTGGAGGAGTTGGAAATAAACACAAATTCAGTTCAAGTGCCTTTGAACACACAATATCTTAAAAGTGTTAATATATTACGGTCATTTTCAAGTTAAAAATCTCTTCTGACATATGTGTAACTTATTGTAAAACGTTATTTAAAAATAATTTTTAACATGCTAACCTTTCATTATGTCTGTGGGTTTCTGCCTGCTAATGAAAATAATCTATGCTTCTTACTAATGTACAGTGAAAAAAGCCAGAGGAAAACGTTCTTCAAGATTTCAGTGATTAAGATTTATTCCCCTGTTCAGTAAAGCTTTTTCTTTGCTTACTTCAACTTATTTGAGATTAACAATCAGATATTTCCTATGTTTAGGTTTACCTTGGATATTCACCTTTAATGTGAAGTTTTATCCCCCTGATCCGTCACAGTTGACTGAAGACATCACTAGGTATGCACAAGTCCTAATTTTAAACTTTAATTTACTATTAGTCTAATTTGAAAGCCACAGAATTTCTTCTTCAGTTTCTGGCTACTGTACACTATAGATATTCTTACATACATCAACTGCTTTTTGGAACAAGGTTGAAAAGGTAAAATGAAAACTTCTGGAAGAAACTCAAGCAAGAAGAATTTAATGTAAATGGGGATATGATTTGGGCAGCAGCTAAGGTGTGAGTGATCATATGTGAAAGAAGCCAGTTTATTGTCAGTCTGCTGCTTTATTATGAAACAAAGGAGGACATGGGGGTCTTGAGCAAAGCTCAAGGGATTCAAGATACTTCAGTAATAATCTAGACTAGATTGATGAAAATGTGGGTTTACACATATGCTTTAAATAAAGCCATAAAACATAATAAAACCTGAATATAATTATTTTCCAAACTTCTTGGATAGAAAGTATGTGGAATGCATTGGATACTAAGCACCTAAAAAATAGCATTGCAAGGCTGATAACTGGATAATGGAGTGCAGGGAACTGACTCATTTTTCTCAGGAGTTACAGGAAATCTAAATACTTTGATTTGAAGTTAGCTGACTCTGCTGAGGCAGGATGTATATTACTACTACATATTGCATTGGATCCGTCTTCTGCAGAAAATAAGATAGCTATGCAAGTGTGCAGTTAATATATTGCTACAGGTAGTCATTTGGAACATCATAAAAGACATTTAGTACAGAGTGTATTTACAAGAAGCTGTGTGTTTTCTTTGAAAATCTTCAGCAAGCTGGTTGGTTTTTCAATTGCGTGTTCAACTCATAAAACCATTTTTTTGTTATTTCTTAAATCTAAGTTTTACTAGTAAGACTTTTTTTCATTTACATTTTAAAAAAAATCTCTGCTAAGGTAGGATGTTGAACTTGTTAAATTTGGTAGAAGGCTGTATACAGTACCTGACAAATTAAATTCTAATACATACATGGTTTAAGAAAGATAATTATGGTTTCAGTACTAAACTGGATTTCTTTTGTGCATCACATGACAGGATTAGCTTGTGAACTGCAAGGGGTCTAAAAGTTAAGAGTTTCAAAGCCAAAGGCAAATGTCAAAGAAATGCATAAACCATAGCTAAAACCATAAACCCATAGATACCTACAGGCTACAATGTGAACTGAACAAGTTTCTAAGTCAGCTTTTGTTTAAAACTAGAGAGCTTTTTATTAATTTATATTTGGAATCAGAATTTTTCCTGCTTTTCACATTTTTTATGAAAGTAATATTGACTCTTAAAAATCGAGGGAAATTTACTGTGTGGAAGTACTGCTCAAATAATATAAGGTATAACATTATTAATGCATTCACTTACTTTAAAACACGCTTACACAATTACATGCATCTTGATGAATATTGCCATATTTCTCATTATCTGCCATTGGTAACCCTTTCTTTGTTCTTCTTTCTCTTTGGTTGTTTTTTTTTCCCCTTTCCTTTGTCTTGCAGGTATTTCTTGTGCCTGCAGCTTCGTCAGGACATTGCTTCTGGCCGCCTGCCCTGTTCTTTTGTGACTCACGCCCTCCTTGGTTCATACACTCTGCAGGCTGAGCTGGGTGATCATGACCCAGAGGAGCACCGAAGTGATTATATCAGTGAATTCCAATTTGCACCCAATCAGACTCAAGAAATGGAAGAGAAAGTGGCTGAGCTGCACAAAACACACAGGTATGTCAGATACAGTGGGATTAAATGAAGTCATCCTGCTTCATCACATTTATGTCAGTTCTCTTAAGAGTATGTGTAAAACTGCTGAGGTAAACTTACTGTTACTTTGGGAATCGTTTGTTATGTAACTAAAAGATCTTACTTTGGTTTGTTTAAAAAGTTGAATTTGAAAATAGTAGTTGCACTAAGGTCTTGGCAGAGGGCTTTTGGAAAGTGTTTTTATATGAACATATGAATTAGTTCAAGTAACAAACAGACTATTTTGAAAGAATGAAGGTGGAAATCTGTACTCAAGTAAAATACTATACTCTGAAAGAACACTTTGCCTATAAAACAAAAATGCTATTGATACCTTAGAAGCTAAGGTTTTTGTATTAGTCTGAATTTCAGGATTCTGCTCAATTTTGACTCTCAAGTTTTTTTTGTCAATAAACTCAAGGTTTATTCAATGGTTTTAGGGGCTTGACTCCAGCACAGGCGGATTCCCAGTTCCTAGAAAATGCTAAAAGACTCTCTATGTATGGAGTGGATTTACATCATGCCAAGGTATTGGAGATTGGGTTTGGTTTTGTTTTAGGATAGACACGCTAATTATTAAAGAAAATATTGTCTATATAGATTATTTTAGAATAACTCATATGCTTAATTTTTGGCTATAAGCCTTTATCTCTTGGTTACAATAATTACTCAATTTACAACTCTAACACTCATAGAATTTATTTTATATATTATTTTATTTAGTGCATAGACATGTGCAGCTTGGAAATGATATTTTACTTATAAGAGCAGATAAATAAATACACTTAAAATGTCATATTTGCTGTGCCAAGGAGATGTGGGGCCAATAAAGTAAAGCCTAAAGGAACACATAATTGTTTTCATAGTACCATGAGAGTTAAAAAAAATGTGGAGGAAGGTCCTGGGAGAGTATTTTGGCGCTTTTTCCACTTCCCAGGGTAGGTCAAACCAAATTTTCATTTCAACTGGGAATTATTTTTTTAGTTAAAACCCCAAAAGACAAACTAATAACTTCCTCCCACTCCCTCTCATAAATCCAGAATCTCAAATCATTAGGAAATTTAAGGTATTGTAAGCATATTAGTCTTGCATTTTTAAAAAAGAAAAGAAAGACTTGTAAGTACTGGAGAAACATTGTTTAATTATGTTTTGTTTTGTTAGTTCTGCCAGTGAAGCAACTCCTTAATGACAATGTTGGCATTTGATGTAGTTGATCTGTTGTTGGGGAGGAGATGAGATTCTGCTGTATTGTGTAGTGTATCAGTACGTGATTAGTTTTGTAGCCTGTAAAGCTTGTATCAAATGCTGTCAGTGAAAGAGAGTGCTCGGAAACTTATCCTTTACTTCTTCTGTCTTTGCTGGAATAATATTTCACTGTAAAAGATCACCTTGATCACTAGCTTGTTCAGACTTTCACTGACTGCTTTAAGTTGGACAGGCCTGGTTTTCATTTTTCTTCTTTTAATATTTGTTGAAATTATTGCTAACACACACACTGGCCATACCTTTCCTGCTTTTAAGTTGTTAACTTAGTCCCTATTACCAGAATATTGAGGAATTTCCCAGAACTGTGGCATATGAATGCCAAAACCATTACTTAGAGTCCAAAGTCTTTCCTATAAAATGAATATACTTGGCTATTTCTGATTTAAGAATCTCATTGTCAGAGTCAGGTTTGAATATGAAACATGTCCCACTTACAATATTCCCTCAAGGTATGTCAGCAATAATTAGTTGTTCGGAATGTTATTAAAGTGATTTTTATGAAATTGTCTCATACCTGGTAGGATTCCGAAGGTGTGGATATCATGCTGGGTGTATGTGCTAATGGTCTGCTGATTTACAAAGACAGACTCCGGATCAACCGCTTCGCTTGGCCAAAAATCCTGAAGATTTCCTACAAGCGAAGTAATTTCTACATCAAAGTCAGGCCAGCAGAAGTAAGTAGCACTTTCAATCTTGTTTCTTTTGTGAGATATTTCTGTCCAGCAACAAGAAAACATCCTCATTTTTTCCACAGTTGTCCTCATAAGCTTATGATGGATTCAAGCAGAACTTAGGAGTGCTTTGTCCTCTTCAGGTTCTAATGATTGTATTAAACATTGTCTTGATTAGTAAAGGCAAACCAAGAAGAAAATCTATTTTCTTCTTTTTTAATACAAGCTGTCTTGTTATTTTATTGGGTTTTTTACACAAAAAAGCTAGTTAAATTTGCCATATTCTGACAGTGCTAACTTGCAGTCCTGGGAGAGAGCCAGCTTCTCTTCCTCTTTGGGTATAGTTGTTCACTAAATGTCAGCACATTAAGTTTGTGGCTGTAACCAATGGCTTGAGTTGTCCTGTAGAATGTTATAACTTTGTTAGCTGCTGTGGAAATAGTGGACTCAACTTTCTCTTCAGTTACTGCTAAAAGTTTCTAGGCGTTGCTGAAGGGGGTGTGTTTGTGTGTTTACATTTTGAACCCTTTGTAACAGGAAATTTAACAAAACCCCCAAAATGTCAAATAATGTAATGCTTTTTTAGATTATACCGTAAAGTGTTTAAGGTGGCTTTTACTGTGTGAATAAATAAAATAAAAGAGACATCCAAACACGAATTTTGCAATACTAGCATCGTAGTTAGGTAAGTTTTCAAATGCGGATGTATTGTTCTTGCATTCACTAATGCTCTGCATAGATGAAATATTTTTGCTAAGAAACTGTTGTATAGTAATACAGATCATATAAGCTTAACACTGCAGTATGGATTTCAGACTTATTAAATCTAAGCAAAGTGTGAAGCATGACCTGTAGTACAATTGCTTCATGCAGTTTATCCATCATGACATTGCCCACCAAGTATAATTCTTTTAAAAGGCTGGAAATTCTGATATTTTTAAAATATTTAAAAAAAAAAAATCTTATGAAGTCTCATGGCAGGAGTATTACAGCTTGATACAGTAATGGAATCATCTGAACTCTACCTATTAATTAATAGCCAGTTTAAGGAAATGGGTTAATTTATCTGTGGATTCTTTCCAGCTGGAACAGTTTGAGAGCACTATTGGGTTTAAACTGCCAAACCATCGGGCTGCTAAAAGGTTATGGAAGGTTTGTGTGGAGCACCATACTTTCTTCAGGTAAATGATAATTCTCTCCCTCCCCCACTTTGCAAGGTATGCTCATATCTTTCTTTTAAAGGACAGGAGGAAAGTAAAGAAGATTTCCCCCTTCTTTGCCCCTTGCAGCAACACCTCTTAGACAGAAGATACCCTGACAGTCATTGACCCCAAATTACCAATTCTTAAAGTCACAAGTACAATTAACTGCTTTATCAAAACTTTCAGAGTGCTAAGAGGATAGTACTAAACAAGCGCTCATGGACCACTGGAGGTATGCAAGAACTGTCTGGCCTCAATCCTGTGCCATGTGCTCTGGAATGACCCTGCTTGAGCAGGGAGGTTGGACCAGATGACCCACTGTGGTCCCTTCCAACCTGACACATTCTGTGATTAGATTTCCTGAGAGACTGACTTTTAAGAATGACCGTTTAGAAAGCAACTATACATCTTCACAAGAAGCTCTTAGGGCTTGACAGTAATCTTCATTCAATTAACTTGAACGTTCGGCTGAGTGTAAACGCTTCTAGCTGAGTTTTTCCTTATTTATGAACTAGGCTGAGTTCACATTCATTCTTCAAAGAACAGAGAATCACTTTAAATAGACTATTTGTTTATGTAATAATCCATAACCTCCTCTGCATTTTTTTTCTCCAGCAACTGAGGAACACAGAATTCTGAACTGGTCATTGAAAGTATGATCTGTTTGTAAATGAGCACCTTTACAAGAGGCCACAGAGTTGTTCCTCTGTCTACTTCCTCCACTGAAAAGGATTTTGAAAAAATCATCATTTGATTTTTATAATAATACACACTCCATGAGGGTGTACATGTGCCCTCTGCAGCCTAGGAGTGACAGATTTAGGTTGAATCTCCTATGAATTGGATAGGCATTGAGTCTGAGTTTTTTCTTCAAAGCACAGTACCTAGGGTGTGTAAATGGTAAGCTTTCTCCTTCAGTAGCCTGTTTGTTTTTAAAAAAATCAGTTGTGTTTCAAAGTAGATGCAGTCCTGTTGCTGAATATACCTGCTAGACAGAACTTCAGAGAACTGGGGGACCAGGAAGCCTAAGCAGATGATTACTGGAACTGTCTCATTGGATGGTTTTCATTATTCAGATTTTCATTGAATGTAGCATGTTCTTGAAAGCAAAGGTAGAACTTATGCTGAGATTGGCAAGTCTCAGCATAAATCAGTCTCCAAATGCATAATTTAGAAGCACTTATTTTTTAAATCTCGATCAGAGATTTTTTTTCATGTTGATAGAATTCATTTAGTAACACAGTCCAGCATACTATTCTTCTTGAAAATGTGAAGTCTGCTTTGGCTGGTGATGTCTATTACCACAAATAGCATGCAGTTCTGTCCACAGTGAAAAGTTTATTAATACTCTTCAAATAACTCCTGCAGTGATTTGCTTTGTTGGTGAGATGTATTTCCTAGTTTTATAGTAATAAAATAGACCTGAATAAGGAAAAAGCAAATCTTATGGAAGTCAAGAATCCTAAACTGACAACTACCATTTTCAAGTCTGAAAGCTTTCAGGAGCATTAATAGGTATGAAATAATCTTACTACAGAAATTCTGACATAATAAAAATAATTGGATTTTATTCCAATCAGAAGTGGCTTTTCCTAACCAGGAATGACATTATAACAAGAATTATGTAACAAGTACTTGAACCATTCTGTAAATCCATATACTCCACTGATGTCATCAGACAGAAAATCCTCAGAACCTCTCATCCTGATTTAAAAACAGTAAAATAAAGCCAGCTCTATTTTCCTTCAAAGATAAAGAGCAGAAAGCAATTGCTACAGTCCAAGAGACTGTAGCTCATTCAGAGCATGTGTAAAGCTTGTGTATGATGCTGCAGTAAATTGTATACAGTTTAGATGTATATTTTTAGCTTCCAAATCTTTTAACATGCCCTATATAACATGGTAAGAGTCCTTGTGTTGTCTTATGTAATGTTTCAGTTTGTCTCAAATAGTCACATTAAGATCCATTTTCTTGTAATGTGTAGGAAATTCACCAGTATATGAAGTTATTTATAAAAATTGTAATGAACTGTATTGAAAATGACAACCAAAGGGCATTGTATTTACTTGCTATCAAGTCAGACTTAGAGGACTCCAGTAACATTTTCAAAGAGCAGCAATCTGCTTTTGAAATACAGTCAAACTATATATCTACATAAAAATTTTGAGGTAAGCTTTGTTGGCAACTCTTGATCTTAACCAGTGTCTGTAGAAACCTGCTTATATTTCCACTTCATGATGTTTTATTTGATATTTTCATGATTTTTTCAGCATCTCCCCAGAATGTCTTAAAGTGGTAAAAGCATAATTTTCAGTTATTTTATGTAATTAAGCCTGTAATACAAAAATCCATTCAAATGCCTTTAATCAGGAAGTAATTAGTTCTCTTGTTTTTTCCACATTAAAAGATTAGAAGTTTAACTCAGCAGGGTGGAAGATAAAAATGGCAGTTAATGCCGCAACCTTGCCAAGACTGGAAAATCAAGAACAGAAGGAACCTTGGAAAAACCCTTTTAGCCTTCTTCCTCTTACTACATAAATGCACTCCCTCTTGGAAATAACGGGGAGAAAGACTGTTTTATAGAAGCAATGAAAGTAAAGCTTCGGATACTTGCATAAGTGGCCTTAGTGCAGAAAGGTGGATTAGTTTGTCTTGAATTGTTTCCTTTATAAATGTTGGAACAGATTAAGATTCAGGTGCGTACATATGCATCTTAGGCATGGGGGATTGGATGCTTCTGGCTAGTGCCCTGATAAAGCCATAAACATTCCCTCTTAGGGAAAATGGGGGAAGGTATTTTTAAGATTTAAGTTTACTTGTCATTATCCTACTCTGATTTGATTGATAAGAAATTAAATTAATTTGTCCCCAAGTCTAGTCTGTTTTGCTCATGAGGGCAATTGGTGAATGATGTCTCCCTGGCCTTATCTCACCCATAAACTACTTGTTATATCTTTTTCTCTCTTTCGTCTGGCTGAGAAAGGGGAGTGTCTTTGGTAGGGCCCTGGTATCCAGCCGCAGTCAGCTTACCACACTAGCTCACTGTTCTGTTTGCTAGGTATCTGAAAATTCTTCAGTTTTGCCGAAATACCTTTAGAATGACTGTTGTGGTCTTCAGAATCTGGTACTGGATACAGCCTTAACATGCGTTGGAGTGGATTCCGCTGATACAGACATTTCTGTGCAAATGCTTCAGAAGAGGAGAACAAAGTCAGCACAGTCTGAACTCTTGCTTGCCCATCTGTGCCATCCTCAGTACAAATGGCACATGAATTGCTGGTTCTGCTTGAAAGAAGTTGATGTCCAGTGAGCTGCTCATTCTTTGCAGATCCTCAAATCAAGAAGCTTTATCTGCAATATTGAGAGTTTTATACAGAGAGAGAGAGTAGGCCATGATGGGTGAGCATGTATTTGCAGCATTACATTGATCCAGGAAACAACATCAAAGGCCTTTCTAGGGAAGCAGGGACTGGGAAGAGTTCTTGCAGTGATGACTGTTTGCCTTGTCAGCAAGGATGGCAGTGGACCCTCAGTGTTGCAGTTGACGGTCAGATTTCAAAAACAAAGTACAAGCAATAGGGGTTAGATGAATATGAACTTGAAGTCCTCATACTGAAGGAAATTCAGGGATGTAGAGAGGACCTGTCTTCAAACTCATGTGATGTCAAAACCTGGTGATACAGAATCACAGAATCAACCAGGTTGGAAAAGACCTTGGAGGCCATCAAGTCCAGCCTGTGACCTAACACCACTGTATCAACTAAACCATGGCACTAAGTGCCACATCCAGTGTTTTCTAAAACACCTCCAGGGACAGTGACTCCACCACCTCCCTGGGTAACCCATTCTGGTCTTTCTGACAAGGACTCCACCACTTATGGTACAAGCATACATACCCAGCATTAACAGTACATGTAACTGACTCTCTTTCTCACCCTTTTCACAATATGCTTCTTCCCCCCACTCCTTATATCCAGCAAACATCAACCTATATAATTTTATAAATGACATGGTAAAGAAACTAAAGCCTGAATGTAGACTGTTAAACTTATTGCTGTTGGGTAACAACTCTCCAGTCTTCTCAGTCTTTTTTCACTCCCTTCCATACAGCTTTGAGATACCATTCCCTAACTCTGAGGAAGAGCAGGTGCTGTATTGGTACCTCAGAATATAGGAAAGGCAGTGGAAGTGGAATGTATCATTTTTACTATCAGTAACATTCTACGAGAGATCTGAGAAGTATTCTACATGACCTATAATGGCTTCAGCTTTCTACAAAAAATTAAAATTTGACCAAGATAGCATAAGAAAGATAGGAGTCCCAGATGCTTAGTCATACTGTGGAAAAACATGATGGTTATCAGCATCACTTCGACTCTAACTGCAAACAATAAATAACATGCATTGTTTTAGAAGGTCTTTGCAGAGCTTACAGTAGAATCCTTTCTTGGAGACCCCAAATTATGCACTGTTAACTGAAGTTGAAATACAACTAGCTTCAAATTACCTCATTAAATACCTAAAGTAAAGCCTTTTAAACTGACTTTCCTCATATTTGCCTTTTAGACTTGTATCACCAGAACAGCCTCCAAAAGCAAAGTTTCTGACCTTGGGTTCCAAGTTCCGCTACAGTGGCCGTACGCAGGCACAGACACGACAGGCCAGCAACCTCATAGACAGACCAGCTCCGTACTTCGAACGCACTTCCAGCAAACGTGTTTCCAGAAGCCTTGATGGAGGTATGACATTTGACTTATTTTTTCAGTGTTGTGATTACATTATGTGCTGTCACTCTGATCTGACCAACATTCGGAAATGTTAACATTATGGATGGCCAGAAGGTCTTTTGACAAATTTATGAATTTCAATTTCTAAAGCCACTTTAGGTACTTGTCAGTGTTAGGTGAGTGAAACATCAAGTTCAGTCACTGCTTATATGGTATGGCACTGCTGTGACTATATGGAGAATTCTATATTGAATATGAAGCATCTGTGTACACTAGTGATACCTTTTTTGAGGGATATGCACACACTATAGGCTCTTAACAGAATAGTTTGCTTAGTGGCATCTTTTGGGATCTGGGTTGGCCTGAGCGTCTCTAAACAGAAAAGGCTGAACAAGTTGTTTCTTAGAGTATTAGGTCATTTTGTTCAGTATATTGCTATCCTATTTATTCAGTACTTCAGTGTTTAGTTAAAAAATTTTACATTGACTTTGAATAGCTAAAGGGTTTTTTTGTCATTACGGGTATTTGGTCTTTTTGAGCAGAAATACCTTCTGGTTTTCTTTATTGGAAACAAGCATTCTTTCCAAAGGCAGGTATATTGGCACTATGTGTCAAAGATGTAAAAGCACATGTCTTACTCAAAATCACTTCTGCAATAATATATAATAGAAAAACACTTCAGCAAAATAACATGAAGCTTGACTTAGATTCAGGCATGCACAACTTCACTGGCGTAAAAGTGAACAATGACAGTGATGTGAGTTTAGCTACAATTGAGCTGTCAACTTTATCTTATTTTCTTAAAAAATCTTTTACTTAGAAGAGTTTTACTGCTGCAAATATTCATTCTTCTGTAGTATGACAAATGAACAAACTGTGAGACTTGCTTGGGAAACCTAGCAACTCTTAACTTCTGAGAACTGAAGTAAAAATATGAGGCAAAAGTGCTTGCACTGGTATACCATGTGATGACTTCTTGTGGCAACCAAAAAACCCATCACTCTATCAGTGTTACTGAGTCTGGTTTTGGTCTTCTTCTTCTGAAATTTGAATTCTTCATAACTCTCAACAGTTGTATAATCAAGGCTCTCTGACATCCCTTGTGCATCATCTACAGAATACAGGCATGTATGCTTGTGTGTTCAGGCCCTAACTTTCACTTTTACAGAAGCATGAGGGTCAAAATTTTGAGCATGAGGAAACATTGTTCTGAAAGCAGCTTTGCACAAAAGGATCTGGGGACTCCTGTGAAACAGGCTGAACACAAGTCAACATGAGAGTGCCCTTACAGCAAAGAAGGTCAGCTGTATCCTGGGCTGTATTAGCAAGAGCGTAGCCGGCACTTCAAAAGAAATTATTGTTCCTCTCTATTCAGTACTTTCTGAAGATCATGCCTGAAATGCTGTGTTCATCTTTGGGTTCCACAGTATTAGATGGGCAGTGACATAGTACAGCAAGCCCAGTAAGGACCACCAAGCTGGCCAGAGGGTGGAGGCCTGTGATATATGAGGAGAGGCTGAGGGAACTGTGGTCCTTCAGCTTTAAAAGGAGAAGGCTGTAATGAGGTATTTCTGTCTACAGTTACTGACAGGGAACCTATAGAAAAAACAGAGCCATATGTTTCTCAGAGATGCCTGGTGATAAGGCAGTGGGGTGTGCCTGCAAGCTGAGGCACAGCAAATTTCAGTTACAAGTAACAAATTTTTACTTATTTAAAAAGACCTTGGAGGTACTTAAAAGTCAACTGGACAAGGCCTTGAGCAACCTGTTCTAATTTGACCTTCTCTGAGCAGGGGTTTGGATTAGCTGACCTCTGGATGTTCCTTCCAACCTAAGTTACTCTGACTTGTCAAAACTTACTTGTGGAACTTGAGGGACATACACCCAAAAAATGCTCTATTTGCCCCCCAAGAAGGGATCAGAAGTTTAAGCTGCAGAACTTACAGAGGGTCCCCAAAAGCCTTACATCCCAAATGCTGCATTTCCCATTAGCTGGGCTTGTCTTCTTAGCATCTTAAGAGAGTCTCTGGTATGAAAAGGTGTGACTTTTCAAAAGAGGATATCCCTCAAAGGTACTCCAAGAAACATCTCTTCCTCTCAACTTTCTGCACCTCGTCTTTGTAAAGGAAAGGCATATGGAGGTATTACAGAACATTACTAAATGAATTAAGTTTGTATGAAAGTTGTTTTTATTAAAACTCCTTCATTTAATGAATTCTCTTCTATTTCATTACTACTATTTTGACTAAGCCAGTCATCATGATTATAAAAAAGCACCGTCCTGCTCATTAGTCCTGTTATGCTGAGTCAAATAAGAGGAAAATAATTTAAGGCCTTTCACTCTTGTGCTTTGACTATATCCAAGTATAAATACTTAGTATTTCCCCTTTCTATATTTTGCAGGCATATAAGGAGGAAAGTTCTTACTTTCACTGAGCTGTTTGTGCAGTTCTGCTAGGGTTCCAGTGAAAAATACTGTGACAATTATATGCATAGCTATTTCTAGATTGCGTTAAAGTAGTCCCCTCAAATAGTGAATTTCCACAAAATACTCTTTCACATTTCTCTCTTTTTTTAAACGGTGATTTACACAGCCAAAAGAACAATACCTTCAATTTATCTTCCAAGACTAATCAAGTTGATAAATACTTGTCTGATACTGTGAGGGTTTTTTCCATACATAATAAGTGCAAGTTTTATGACAGGGGTGCATTGCTGTTCATACCTGCAATGGGAACCACAGACTTTTTGTAAAGCCAAGAAGCTGAAAAATGCTGTATCACTCAGTAACTAGCCTGTATTGATCACTGCTTATATCATCATAAAGTGCTTTTCTTAATGAGATTTAAAACAAAAATGTTTCAACTTACCCAAATTAAACAAAATTATTTTGTTCTCTAATAGCTCCTATGGGTATTACAGACCAAAGTCTTCTAAGAGACTTCTCTGCTACTGGAGGGCAGGCTGCTGGAGATAAAATCATTGATCTTGAAGCTGCTGGTCAGGCCAAGTTTAAAGAAGGTGGCAGAGAAGAAGATGAAAGCCCACTCAAAACTCCACAACTAGAACTGACTCAGGATGGAAAGGTATGTCTGACTTTCACAGCAAAATTATTTATTCATGTGGTATGTGTCCATGTGTGGTTATTTAGAGTCTATCAGTTCTGAGTATCATACAGAACACTATATTAAAATACTAAAGGAAAATTGTCAAGTGCTTTATGTGTGTTTAACATAATGTAAGTGTATGTAAGCAAAAGAGAATACAAACTTCTAAATGGCACTGACCTAGAGTTTCTTTTATTGCTATAAATCTAATTTAAATGCTCAGTAAGCTTGCATGAGTTTTTGAAAAAATGTTTCAAAGGGTAAATCATGTTTTATTCACTTCCTTAGTTTGTTTAGACTTGAATAAAAATATTAATATACCATGGTTATGTACACTCTACAAAGTTGGGTATATTGTGATTGAGTTTAATTATCATAGGTAACAATTTTGTTTTAGTACCCATTGCAGAATTATTTCGTCCTTTAAAAACTTGTATGTTGACTAAGGTATAGATTTCTGTGAAAAGTTAAGTACTGTGATCTGTTCCTGTTGCAGATGTTTGCTTGTCTTGTTTGTTTGTGCTACTGGGGGAATAGGTCAAAAAATTTAATTTATATTTTGTATGGTTTTTTTTTGTTTGCTGGCAAGTTGAAATAATATTGAATTAGATGAGAAAAAAGGCACATAGAGTTTCTTTATGGGAGAAAAATGGTAAAATAAATTACTGTGTTTTGCCTTCTGGCTTGGTAAAAATGGTGATTCTCCCTTGTTTCAATATTTTAACAAAACAGTGGTGGAGGGGAAGGCAGTATTTCGGGAAGTTGTTCCACGAAGCTGTTCAGTACGGTTTTGTTACACATGCTTATTCTGTGAACAGCTTTTTTTCTTTCCCCTAGTGCAGATGCTTCTTTTCCTTTCTGGTTCTCTTTAAGTCTTAAGAGAAAACAGTTAAGAAACCCAAGAATTGCCAGCTTGTCTTTCGGGTACTGCACTGTCCTCTGACCTTTCTGCCAAAGCTTTGAATGTCTGTCTGCTTCCATCTGTTTTAAGTGACTATTACAGTTCAAAAGTGCACAGTTCTTTACAGCCTGAGAACAAAACGTTTGTAATGGGTTCCTTTCATAATCCACAGAAGTAAACAAGTTGGCTGCTTGTAAAACACAGCAGGATTTTTATTTTTATTTCTATTGCATTAGTAAAGCTATCCCTTCTTCTAAGTAAAAGTTTTCACTAACTAATAATTTCTTTTTTTTCCCCTCTTCATGTGCCTTCAAACTTGCATTTTTGTTGTGCTTTCATTTTCCACTGTGCACAGAATTTTTTTCTTCAGCTCACTCACATACACCCGTCATCACTGCCCATCCATTCTGTGTCATCCCATCTCACAAACTTTTTACCTGTCCCCGAGATTGACATGCTTTCAGATATTTCAGAGGAAGATCCCTTTGAAGAGCCCCTCCTTGCCGCTCCAGACATTTCAGAGTGCAATTCCATGGAACAAACATCAGATCATCATAAAACCAGAACAGCTTCACCAGTTAATACCTTTGAATCTATGAGACCCTTAGCTAGTCGAGGCTCCCCTGCTGTTGAGGGAAGAATCCATACAAATGACTACAAAAGCACTGAGTTGTGCGTCTCATTCAGCTTCTTCAGATGCCTTTCTTTTAGTTTCCGTTCGCTGCTTGATGAGGATGGCTATATTACTTTTCCTAGCCTTCCTGATGTTTGCATTTCTTTCCTCCCACCTGGCCTTCAGCACTATATTCCTATTACCTCTCCTTCCTTCATCCCCTCTTTTCTCCTTATATTTGTCCTGCTTCTGTCTGCTTTCCAGTCTATTCCTTTTTCACTCACATTTTCCCTTCCTCTCGCTCTGTCCCTCTGCTACCTGGAGCCTAAGGTGACTTCCTTTAGTAGCTCTAATGGCAGTGACCTGAATGACAAAGCAGAGGAAGAGGAGGTGTGTAATTTTGCTGCTTAAATGTTGACACTTGCACATTGCATTTATGCTTGTTCTCATGAGGCTTGCTCAGTTTTGCACACTTTCTAGTTTAGAGGTATGTCTGTGTACATGCCTGTAAATATATATATATAAATACACAAATGCACATGTGTATATCTGTATCTTTTTAGCATTTCTCATTTGTGAAAAATTGCCATTGTGGGATTTTTAGTCAATAGATAGCTCATGGTTTTTCTTCCTAATTTCCTACAGCATGAATAATTTCATTGAATTCCACAGATACTGAGCTGCAGGTGGACTTGCATTGTAGTTCAAAATGTTAATGCGCGCATAAATCTGAATACTGAAAGTGCTCTGTGTAACAATTGGTATGTTATCTGAAATTATTTGCAAGTTCTATTTGCACCGTCAGTTGGTTTTAAAATGCCTATCTCCTGCATGCATTGACTGAAATGCACTCTCTGAAGTTCTGTTTAGATCTGAAAAACGAAATTCCTAAAAGCGGAATTCAGAAAACTGTGAATACTTTAAAATCAGTGTTTTGTTATTTCAGATTTCAGATGTTTCAGCTCTACAAGGGTGTGTGCAAAGCTGAGTCTGTCCAAGGCACTTTTTTCTTTTTGTACATGCTTTGATTAATCTCTAGCAGCAGTTGAGACTGCTTTCATTCATTAGCTGGGATTGCAGGTTATGTCAGACTGTATCACTGAAGTCTGAACATTCTTTGGAATACACTGCTAAAATGTACAGAAGCCTCAGTCACACTAGTATGTTGCTCTGATCGTCTGGAGTGGCTGACAAACTGCCTCCTTTCCTTATGTCTGCTGCACATGTTACAGCAATACCACTAGAAAAAGGTCTTCTATTTTGATCCTCAAAGAAAATATTAAACCAATTATTACAGAATCAGAATGGAGGAGGATTTGTTTAATGTTACATTTAACAAAGTTTGCTAAACCGATGTACATATTAAAGACATGCTAAATATGACACATTGTCATTATAATACCAGTCTAAGTATAAAATAATGAAAAACATAACTTTAAGATTTTCTCAGTTTTTCTGTAGCCTAATTCAATCAATCATTTGTAACATAGTTACAGCAAATAGAACCCCAGATAAGCCAGAAATTAATAAAAATATGATATGTGCCACCTCATATGTGCATTCACACAGAATCCAAAGTGCAACAGTATGAGCAGTAAATCCATCTTCAAATTTATGAACTTGCCTAGTGTTGACTTGTAAATGCATCTTTTAGAAGATTACCAGTTGATATTTGTACTTGTGGAAAGACAACCGGGAAGTGGTTCACTTTTTAAAGAATGCAGTTCCTTAAGGCATTCAGAATACTTGGAGATAAGATGTGAAGATTAGCTACAGAAATTACCAAAAGAATGAATTGCAGTTTAAGAAGAAATATATTCACTTAACAAGGAGGGTTGTGTGTGTGCAAATAGTTCATCCCAAGACAACAATATTCCCAGAATTTAAGACAGGTTGTAAATACAGTGTTTAAGTGTTTGACTTGAACCCTAGACTCTTTTCCCAAAAGAACTCCTGGATTAGATTCCATTTTCCCATCAACTTGTTGCAGAATTTAAGTCACTTACCATAGAAATTATGCATATCATTTTTCTTTGTTACTCATTCTTAAATTTTCACCTGGGAAACAATAAAAAGTGCAGCAAGAAAGGGACACAGTGTGAAACTTCCATTTTTCATGCCACTTATGCCAAAAGTTACTTCAGCCATTCTACAACAATGTAGGTGCAAGAAGACCCAAGTCGCTTAATTTCGACATCTGGGGCCGAAAAAGTAAAGGTCTGTAAAATCCAGCACGCTTTGCAGCATTTACAAAGAGATGAAGCCTCTGTGTTAGTCTGTAAGCCAATGTTAACACTTCCTTTTCTTGATAATTTGTCATGCGCTCACAGGTGGAATATGAAGAGGAGGAAGCACAGCAGAAGGTGCTTGGTTGTTCTTTTACAATTGAACCTGGCTGTGGCTGCCTGCCTTGTTAGCACCCTAAATATTCTGTGGGTTTTGTCTGAATAGCGCCTTTTCACCTCACCATTTTATTTCCATTATTTAACTGTCTGATTGTAAGAGTCCTTTTTTATTTACTTCCTGGTCCATTTTATGTTCTTTATGTTTTGTTTTGTTTTTGTTTTTTTTGTTTATGTGGCTCAATTTCACAGATCAGTTCCTTGAGAGTAGACGGGGAAAATATTTATGTCAGACATAGCAATTTAATGTTGGAGGTTTGTATGTAATACAAAAAGTACTCTCCATTCTCATGGGCTGCTAGGCTGCATGGGATGGGAATTCACCTGCAGGCTGTTACGGACACACTGCATGAAGTGCATGGGGAAAACCAGCTTGGAAATGTTGCATGTTACCATTCTAGTTTCTGAATTTAAATAAAAAACAAACGAATGCAAAAAACCCACAACCAACCCTCAGCTTGAACATTGAATGTAAATTTGCGTATATTTGCTAAATGTTTTCAAGGTGGCAACTGGGAATAATAGCCCTATTTAGATAGAGCAGACACATGGGTGCAATTCATAATTCTAAATGGATTTTTGTACATTGCACCTCAGTGTTTGCATCTTCTGTTGAGTAGGGTTTCCAGCTTTTGCCAGTCTAATCAACCTTCCTCAAATACATTACCTGAATAAATAGAGTTAGGAAGGGGCAAGCAGTAGAAGTATAGAAAACTAATTCCGGTTCTGAGACTGGTTTTAGGAACATTGAGAAATGATGCAAGGATCAGATATTCAAAGGGAATGTTTGGATATCTTCTGAAATACTTGCTTTATTTTTTCCTTTTCAAATGGAAGTAAATTTTGCTTCTTGAAGGTTGATTTTCATTGAAGATGAGCAGCAGCAAAGAGCTTTGAATAGGATGTTCATGTGTAGTGCATTGTCACTGAAGTAGAGATTTTTATTATAAGAATTTTCATATAGATTGCTAATCACGATTATTTTATCAGAGACTGTCTGTAGTTATAATCAGTATCATTTAACTTGTGCTTCATAACTTAACAACTGAAGATGTTTTAGAAAATCCTACTGCTGTCTTTATTTTATTCATCCAGATGGGGCTATAAATAATTCCCTTTGTCACAAAAACTGTTTTTTTAAAAATCATTGGTTTTGTTCAGTAACAAGGAGATGTGTGGATCGCAGTAACCCAACTAATATTTTATGGCTTTATGCTTGTGTATAACTTACTAAAGCACTGAAAGTGTGCATTGCATAACTGTGCTTTGATCAAGTCCAAGAAATGTGCCTTATGTCAAGCCAAGACAGGACTTAAAATAATGACGGGATTGTTATGAGCTTCAGTTGTATAATAGAATGCCTTTGGCATAAGATTTTACTTCACTCAGGAAATACAAACGTTAGGGGGACATATTTAATGTCTTATTTGTTAGTCCAGGATGAAAAGTGGTCCTGGGACAATACAAACCTACTGAGTTGCCAGAAGGGGAGAGGTTCAAATGTTCAAACTGCATGCGAGCTTATCCACAGGGTTAGGAAATAGATGTACAGCACCAAACCCTTACTGAGGCTGAACATGCAAGTGAAAAGAAATTAGAAACTAATGAATTTGGGGTTTGGGTTTTCATGACTTAATATGAAGCATCTTTGCATTGCGATCACTGACAATAAAAATCCTAACCTAAACAGTAAATTTCAGAACACTCTGCTAAAAAGTATTTAAAATCCTGGTAAAAAATCCAGATTCTTACATTATTATTTCTGATGACATTCTTTTGACAAAACTTCCTTAATAATTATGTCTGCATTGAAAATATTTGATTTCAATTTTCAGTCTTTTAGTTCTTTACTAAAAATGGATCCAAGGCTTAAACTTGAATATAACCACAGAATACTACTGAAAAAATATTCCTGTGTTAGAGTAAGCATAAGCAACATGGGCTTTTCTTGAGACCTGGAATGCTGGAAGGAGGACAAATTGTGAAAGCAGGGTGAAATCTGCTTTTCCCACCAAAGCCCAGGCATTATATTTAGAAGACAGTGAATTCCCAAGAAAGCTAAGCATGGTTAGCTTATCTGGTTACTAGAGCAGTTACATTTTGGCATAGCTCCTGAACCTTACCTCTGCCCTGTAGCTGGTACAAAGTGAAAGAATACCTTGTAGTTATTTGATCCAAGGTGCTGCAGTTTGGCCTCAATGATCATGACAAAATCTAATTTGGTATTCACGGTGTGGTGTCCCCTTTGGCACTGGCCTATGGAGGTGCAATTTAGATACTTTTTTGGTACTGGCATGCGCAAAAACTATTCCTGCTTGTCTGTCTGCTGTCAGGTTCTTAAATGTAGAATTAGCAGGTAACAAGTTTTAAGTCTTTAAATCTGATTCTTCCAGTAAGTTTAAGCCTACATGAGAGGCACAATGAGTCATCAGTCTGAAGCTAAGCAGGTGTTAGCTGCTTGTATATGTGGCCTTGAAGTATTGTGTTCACTGATTTAAGTATTTTTCATGGAGCTTGTAGTATCTAGAAAGATGTATTTTTATGCTCCTTGAGTTAAACTATTCTTTCTTACAGCTACCTTCAGTTATGTTAGCTGTGCAGTATCCTGAAACATCCACTTCTGTGCTTACAAATTTTAGGTGACAGCAAACAGCTCCTGGAAATAATTATTGTTTCAAAGGGCTAGTAGTGTCATGTTTTGGATGAAAGTAGCTCTTTGCTAAATAACCATGTACAGTATTATTTTCCTTTGCTTTAAAATATTGAAGAAGCAGTGTATGAGTAAGACCTTCACTACAAAAACAAAACCAGAAAATCTTGCTCCCTTATAGTCTTAAACATTTTTATTTTGAGGCACTACAAAAGAGGTCACCATTTCAGACACAAGGCACTTTTCTTGGTTTGGTTGCTTCTATTTCTTTTTTTTTTTTTTTCCAGTTAAGTTTGCTTTTGTTGTTGTGTTTTGTCCTACTTTGTTTTATGTTGCGGGTTGCTAGGACCTGGATAAGACCCAGGACGACTTACTGAAACACCAGGCTAGCATTAGTGAGCTCAAGCGCAATTTCATGGAATCCACACCCGAACCACGCCCAAATGAGTGGGAAAAGCGGCGTATCACACCTCTGTCCCTACAGACACAAGGGGTATGTCACTGCACACACCTGTCCGCATGCCTTTCCGTACAACCCTGTATGTCATACAGCAAATGCAGTTTGTCCTTCAGGTCAACATTTTATTTGTCTGGTGTAATATTTCTTTATACTAAGTATACATTAACTTTTTTACCACTTACCATTGGATCTGACTTTTAAATAGTGTGTGGAATTTTATTCTTCTATATGAACAACTGAATTAGAAGAAAGCGGAAGTGATGGCAGTATTTTCCTGAATGTTAAGGATATCTTAAATTTCACTCTGATTTACACAGATTGATAGAGATAATTTTTCAGTGACAGTAGAACTTTTCCTTCCTTTTCTATATCTTTATCTCTTCATAGACAGCTTGTGCATAAGTACACACACAGTCTGTGTTTTGTTTCAGAAGGACTTTATGTGATCAGTTAATTTACAGTGTTGACTTCAGGACATATGTAATGTAGTTGTTAAAATTTACCTATCTTAATCTTTAAAACTCTGTAAAATCAATTTAGCTACTTCCCTCTACCTCTCCTTTCTGACTGAACCTTCAAACAGCAGTATGGAATACAGTTTTCTACAAATATCACCCTGAATGCCTGTAGCAATAAACCTACCCAAATTTTTCATGCTACTGTGAAACTTTTAGTTCTATTGGGTTATTAGCTGTTTCTTTCATATGGTAGATGAGTAAATCAGTCTTTTATAGCAATCAGTTTGTTGTGTTGTTGTCCTTGTCTATCACCATGGTTCCCACCCCTCCTTCCTTAAATGTATCGTTGTCCTCTCCCCTTAAATTCTTCAGCTTTCTTTTAGTCCACAGAAAGGTGAGCTTTCATTTAAACAGGCCTGATGCTACAAAATTATTTTTGATAATAGGACATTATTTCAGTAAGATCTGTAAGTGATCTGAACTGTAAGTATGTGCATACAGAGAACACAGCAACTGACTATGTCTCATTTCTTTATTTTGTTAATTTGCGGTTACTGCCAAGAAATTCCTCAAATTTCTGAGTAGTACCTTAATATTTCTACATATAGTGGTATATGCACAGGTACAAATGTTGGTCATATTTTCAAACATTCATGACACAGTGATTCATTTAATAGCTATAAATATATTTTTGGTTGAAAGAGACATTTATGTAAAAGTGTAACTTAATTTTTATTACGTGGTTGTGCATATTTTCTGTGTTGATTTCTTTCTCTTGAAGTTGAGGCCCCTGCAAGTTATTTTATATCTGGTGGTGTGGTTTGGTTTTTTTTGCTCATCTAGCATGTTCTGTCACTTCCAGATGATTTGGTTTTTATATTTATGTATAGTGTATGTCTGTCTCATTGCTTGTTGATTTACACTGGTTTTATAAAATGAAAACCAAATAGAAAAAAGGAGACCACATTTTCCAAGTGAAAACACTGCCTGGGAAGGAGAAACAATGGATTGCAATGCCATGGATTGCTGGAGCAAAACCAGAGGAAACCAATAAGGTGGCTGCCCTGAAACCTGCTGCTTTTTTGCTGTATCTGCTGTAGGCTAGCTTGGTGGCTTGGGCACTTCTTTCTTTTTCTTCCTTGATGGAAATAACTTTTTTAAGCCAATATTGAAAGGAGAATGTTGAGTTGTAAACCGGGATCTCTGTGTGTATATGTGTATAGATACACAGATATATGAATGCCAGCAACATTTTGCTTAAACGTCAGACTAACCATGAAGTTCTGAATGGCCACTGAAAATAAACCAAATTTTTCACTGGAAAATTACTGTATTTGATGTGACTAGGATGAAAGCAAAACATGTATTTTCATTCTATATGGACACTTCACACAAGAACTTTTGCTTTGTGCGTTCACTATGTAATCATTATTCAAATCAATAATGCTGTGTAAGCAGCTTCATTTCAAAGGCAACCTGTTCTGAGTACCTTTGCACTTCTGTACCTCTCTTTTCATTCAGGAAAAGAGGGAGGTTTTGTCCCTGATGGGGACAAAAAGGAAAAGAGAGAGGTTTAACATCTATGCAGCGAAAAGCACTATAACCAGTGGGACTAGTAGCAGTGTGATAGTGATGATGAGCAGCAATTGTAATGTTGCTTTTTTACATCACTTTTGGTGTATTAGGTTAATGTGAAGCTGGCAGTCCTATTTCACTGACATATAAATATGACATTTGGGGAACTGTATTTCCATCCTGAATTATTTGTTGATGGATGCCTGTTGATCCTTGCCTGTCCTTTAGGATAGCTGAATAGATGAGAATAAAGCAGGGACACCACTGCTAATTTTTTTTTCTTCTTTTGCTTCAGCGAAAATGCTTGCAAATAAGTAATTTTCTGTGTACTAGAAATGTTATTTTAGGTACATCTCATTTGTGCCACTATACTTCTAGATCCACCATACTCTTGCAAGTGCACAGCATCTGTGACTTAATTAAACAAAAATTGACACATTGATATATATGTCACGAATAGGGGAAATATTTCTATTTTATGGATAGCCACAATTTTTTTTTCTTTAATCCACCTCCCACTGCTTGTAAACAGTATTTCATGCTAGAGCGCATGACCATGTACCAGAAGAATTTAAACACAGGCTGATACAAAATTGATTAATTCTATCTATACATTTGATCCATTTTACTAAATGCTCCAGGGAACAGGGGATACATTATCAAATTAATTGTGTGACTTGGGTTTTCGTTTTAAAAGACTGTAAGACCCAAAAATTTGAAGGTGGGAAAGTGCTAGAAGATGGGTGGTATGTGCCTGTCTTTAACTATAGGTATAAGGGGGAGCAGGGACAGAGAGATGTACAGTCTGACCGCCTATCGCATAAATATTTTGGTTTTCCCCTGCCCTTTTTTTTTTTTTTTTNTTTTTTTTTTTTTTTTTTTTTTACTGCTTTGAGCAGTCAGGAAACAAGGTACCAGAGTACAGTGAAAGGAGGATCATATACATTTTTGCCTTTTGATGTAATCTGTTAATAGATGAATGATTCTTGGATGTAGTTAACTAGGGAAAGAAAGTAGGGGTAAGGAACACATTGTCCTAATGGATATTCATTGTTGCATGAAGGCAGATTTAGTAACTCGCATTCCTGTTACCATTGAAAGAAACTGCATTTTAGTGTAGGGGGAAAAAAACAAGTTAGGGGTTCTTTTTCTTTTCCCTTCTCTGTTCTTCTGCATGCCATATGCGTTGCAGTGTACGTACAGTCGCATGGCGTAACCTCTGTCAGTTCATGCTCTGCATCACTGCTCACACGGTGAGTCCCCGCTGCAGCTGCGTGCATGGCACCTTGGCTTTCCTCTGGCGCCTGCTTCTGGCATGGTTCTCTGTAGTGCCCTTCGGGAAGGCTGAAATGTATCTCATGGAATGGCGTCAAATTGTGTGTTATGTCCATGTTACGTATTTGTACTTTGTTGGCTTTTTATTTTAACCACTTTTAACTTCTTACCAGAGCTTGTGGAATGAAATCTGGAATAAAGAACTGTAGCCTTTTCAGAGGCTTGTACCCACGTGAACTTTCAAAGTTTGCTTAAACGCTCAGATTTAGAGCCCTACAGAAAATAGACCAGATTATGAACGTAACTTATGCTTTAAAGCAATGCGTAACCTTTCATGTATGTTTGAAAAAAACAAGTTTTCCCACTAAAATGGGAAAGACTTTTTGAAAACAGATTTTTAATCGACATGAATTTGCTTAGGATATTTAAGCTTTAAATATTTTTAAAACATATATATAACATTTATTATAAAGGAGTAAGAAATATTTTAACATTTCAGCGCTGTGGGTATGTATTCTAAGCAAATACGTCTGACAGCCTTAGCGCTCTGACCCAGCTGGGCTTTAGGTGGTGTCAAAAATGGATTTTAAAAGGGAAAAAAATCCCAGTAGTGAATACGGAGTTACCAGCTAAGTAAACTGTGCTATTTGGGAAGTCCGTGTAAATGTCGATGTGTAAATGTCGATGTGTAAATGTCGCTGTGTTCAGTTCCCACGGTGTGTCGTGCATGGTGACGGCGCAGCCCCATCGCTCGGCTGCGCTGTGTCCCCCCTGTCCGTGCCCCTCTGCTCCTTCCGAGCCGTTGCCTTTGTCACGTCTCTCTCTTGCCAAACCTTTCCCATTGTAGGTGGCTGCCGCTCCGTCCGCCGCTGTCTAATTCTTTCCTTTCCCTTCTCTGACCCGTCTAGAGCCTGGAAGAGGAGATAACCTCCATTTTGTTTAGTAAGGAGCGCTTCGGCGCCGGCACCAGCGGGCCCTTCGCCGCCGCCAGCCCGGGGCCAGCAGAGGGCGCTGCGGGGGAGCAGACGGGCGCCGCCGCCGCCGCCGCC